>JAUMJK010001839.1:0-147407 GCA_033558105.1 Coccyzus lansbergi
AGAACCATCTCCCTCGACCTGTTGGCCACGCTTCTTTTGATGCAGGCCAGGATATGGTTGGCCTTCTGGCCTGTAAGTGCATGCTGCCAGCTCATATTGAGCTTCTCATCAATCAGCACCTCCAAGTCCTTCTCTGCAGGGCTATTCTCAATCACATCATCCCTCATCTTGTACTGAAACTGCAAGTTGCCCTGATCCAGGTGTAACACCTTGCACTTGGACTTCCTGACCTCATGAGGTTCAAACGGGCCTGCTTCTTCAGCTTCTACAAAAACCTAGGTAATCGATTTCTCTCCATGGATTGTGTTAAGTAAAATGAGGAACGGGCTTGAAATGAAACTTACAAAGTAGTACTAAGGTTACAGGCCATGCAATATCAATGCAAAGTAGAAAAATACAAATGCAAGACAAACGTCAACACAAGAAATCCCAGCAAATACAATCTGCAACAGAAAATACAAAAGTCAATACTATACTATACTATGGAACCGGGAAACTTCAAAGCAAGGCCTGCTACCTACAGGCAGTGTGCAGAGGAAGGAAAGCACCACTCACCTCCGCTGAAGCGCAGCAAAGAAGCACACGGTGCCAATCACTAGCGGCGTCTTGGCCAAACAGCAAAGCTCGCGATGACTCCAGGGCAGCACACGGCAACAAGCCAGCAAGAAGACATCCCCAAGGCCACGCCGTCAAAAAGCAAAGCGCAGCAAACCTCCGCAAGAGAAAGGCAAACGCAGCAATCCTCATGGGTGGTGAAGAAAGAAGAACAGCACAAGATTCCTCTGGGCCATCGGAGCAAAGAAGCAAAGCGCAGGATTCCTCCAGAGCAGCACAGGCAAGGAAGCAAAAACCACAACTCCTCCAAAGAGGTGCAGGCAAAAACCAAAATGCTGCGAAACCTCCAGGACGGTGCACGCCAAAAACCAAAGGCAGCGATCCTCCAGGCTGCACGAGGGGAAACAAACCACAGCACTCCTCCAGGGCACTTGAGGCTAACAATTAAACCACAGGACTCCTCCACAGAGGTGCACGCCACGCAAAAATCCACAGCATTTATCCAAAGGCAGGCAAAAGTAGAACTGATGTGCTGGTATCCTCCATCAATATCGATGAGAAGAAAAGTGCAGAACACATCCCAGAGCAGCTCACAAAAAAAACAAAACGACGGCACTCCTCCAAAGTGGGGCAGCCCAGAACGCAGAGTGAGAGACTCCGCTTGCATATCCCGGTGAAGAAGCCTGAAGCAGAGATCCGCTAGAGCATCGTGGTAAAAAGCCAAGCGCGGGACTTCACCAGCTTGGCGCAGCAATGAAGCAAAGCGCAGGACTTGTCCCAGGCGTCGTAGAAGAAGCAATGAACCACTGGACTCCTGAAGGATTCTGCGGAAACGCAGCCAAATGCATTGGGATAGAAGCAAGGGCACAACTCCACCAGGCAGCGCGGCGAAGAAGCGAAGCACAGAAATCCTCCCAGGCAAGACCAACAACGACGCAACCACGAAGCGCTGTACTCCTCAAGGGTACCAGGGTAACAAAGCCAAAACGTGCAGGACTCCTGCTGGGCAGCGCAGCCGATGAATCCAAGAACAGCATGCCACGGGGCTCTCAAGGTGACAAAGGCTGGCTCGCGACACCTGCTCGCTGGCCTTGAGTCCCGAGCAGGGCTGTGCACAGGACCCTGCTCCCAGTTGCTGTCACAGAGCGTGTGACCTGCACTTGGGGGGGGTCAAGCACTGTGCTAAACATCGTCCAAGGCAGAATAGTCCGGAGGTAACAGGCCATGCAATATCAATGCAAAGTAGTAAAATCCCAAGGCAAGACAATCTTCAACACAGGTAAGCCCAGCAGGTACAATCTGCAACAGAAAATACAAAAGTCAATACTATACTATGGCACCAGTAAACTTCAAAGCAAGGCCTGGTACCTACAGGCAGTGTGGAGAGGAACCACAGAACTCCTCCAGCGTGTCTCAGGCTAAGAAAAAACCTAAGGACCTGTCCAATTGTTGAGGAAAGGACTTCTCCAGTAAGGGAGGTAAGGCTTTTCCCCTTGACAAGGAAGGACGTTCTCCAGGCAGGTAGCAAAGAAGGGCTTCCACTGCCTGTATGGGCAATACTGGCTGTCTAGAGAGCAGAGAGAAGTCTCTCTTCTTGGAACATGTCCTGCTCGTCTGCACAACACATTCAGAGAGTCAAGAGAAGGACGAGTGCTCCGGTTTGTAGGGATACCCGAGGGTGAGGTACGGCAAGGCTGCTGCGAGGGTGACAGTTATCAGAGACTTCCTCTGACAATCTTCAACACAGGCAATCCCAGCAGGTACAATCTGCAACAGAAAATACAAAAGTCAATACTATACTATGGAACCGGGAAACTTCAAAGCAAGGCCTGCTACCTACAGGCAGTGTGCAGAGGAAGGAAAGCACCACTCACCTCCGCTGAAGCGCAGCAAAGAAGCACACGGTGCCAATCACTAGCGGCGTCTTGGCCAAACAGCAAAGCTCGCGATGACTCCAGGGCAGCACACGGCAACAAGCCAGCAAGAAGACATCCCCAAGGCCACGCCGTCAAAAAGCAAAGCGCAGCAAACCTCCGCAAGAGAAAGGCAAACGCAGCAATCCTCATGGGTGGTGAAGAAAGAAGAACAGCACAAGATTCCTCTGGGCCATCGGAGCAAAGAAGCAAAGCGCAGGATTCCTCCAGAGCAGCACTGGCAAGGAAGCCTAAGGACTTGTCCAAATGTTGAGGAAACATATCACAGGACTTCTCCTGTCTGTGACCAGGGATGAACTCATGCACTGTACTTCTCCAGGACTCTTGATCATGAGGAATGTCCATGACACCTCCAGGAATTGCTTAGAATGAATTACATCACAGGGATACTCCAGAGAAGTTAAGGCAAGTACGTTAAGCTTTTCACACCTTCTTGTTGTGCAGGTGGTGATCCACAGGGCAGGATTACTCAGTGATATTTCAGATGGAGAAAAGCAGGGGACTCTTCAGGAGCAACAGGTGAAGAAGAAAAGCACTGGACTCCTTCAGTGGTATTTAGGAGAAGTGATGCATTGGAAACCGCAGAGAAGCAAAGGTCAAAAGTGAAATGAAGGAGTCCTCCAGGTTACCACAGAAGGTACGCAAAGTCTGCACTCTTCTCAGGCGGTGTGGTGAAAAATAAAGCGAAGCAAACCACTGCCACAACAGTGCGTACAAGCCAAATGCTGCACACCTCTGAGCGCTGAAGTGAGGAAGCAAAGCACTGTACTTCTGCACAGCATCATGACAAAAATGCCAAGCACAGCATTCCGCCAGGGTGTTTCAGCCAAGAAGCAAGATCACGCACCCAGAAAAGTGAAAAAAAATTACACCCTACGAAAAAGCCTGATGGAGAGGGAGCTCTTCTCTCACTCAGGACCCACTTCCCTACTCGTCACCTTCACCTCACCCTTGCTGCTTGCCTGCTACCCAAGAGATACACAAGCAGCACAAAAAACACAAAGCAGCACATCTGGGGCAATGCAGGAGGCTCAGCGGACCTCCTCATGCTGATGCCAAAACACATTCAGACAGCAGAGAATGGGCAAGTGGACAAAACTACACACATAGGAAGCATAAGCACACTCTTCTCTCTATACCTACGCTCTTTACACACAACACCACTTACAGAGAATATCCATGACAGACATACAACTTGTCAGTTGTGTACATACTGCACAAAACAGGTAGGTGAGAGGAAGCTATGCTTCGTGCCTTTATGTTCAACAGATGCTCCCTTTTCTTGGAACACAGGCAAAGGAGGAAAGGAAGAAGGGCTTTTCTGTGTGTGGAGTGTAGGCTGTCCTGACTTGGGATACATGCACATGCATACACATACTTTACACACAGACAGAGACAGCAGAAAGGCACATTTTTTTTTCTGTCTCTATAGACCTCATGCATTGCTGTTGCATAGGATGTGTAGTAGCTGCATGTAGGGTTCATAGAAAGAGTAAGGCTTTTCAGTCTTCTCTTTCAAATACAGGCAAGGTGATAGGAGGTTTTCCATCTGCATAGACAAGACATGGGCTATATGTAACACACTTACATAGAAAAGCAGTGCCTCACCTGCCTCTACAACTACTATCTACCGTCTGTGCACACACATAACACCCACAACAATTGGAGGCTTTTCTGTTGCTACACGGACTACGTACTCTCTTCCTTAAGACTAAGCATGGACAGGCAAAGCCAGGTTTGCCTTCTCACTATGGAGCACAGACCAGGATATACTCTGTCTAACAGAAAAGAGATGGTGAGCATTTTCTCTCCGCATACAGACTGTATTTCATCTATAGACAGACTGTATGCCGGAAAAGCATTTCTAGTTATAAACCAGACACTGCCTAGACCAAAGCAGGGCTTTTTGCTCTGCTCACACGGTCTGTGGAGTGGAACAGTGTGGAGCGGAACCACAGAACTCCTCCAGCGTGTCTCAGGCTAAGAAAAAACCTAAGGACCCGTCCAATTGTTGAGGAAAGGACTTCTCCAGTAAGGGAGGTAAGGCTTTTCCCCTTGACAAGGAAGGACGTTCTCCAGGCAGGTAGCAAAGAAGGGCTTCCACTGCCTGTATGGGCAATACTGGCTGTCTAGAGAGCAGAGAGAAGTCTCTCTTCTTGGAACATGTCCTGCTCGTCTGCACAACACATTCAGAGAGTCAAGAGAAGGAGGAGTGCTCCGGTTTGTAGGGACACGGGAGGGTGAGGTACGGCAACGCTGCTGGGAGGGTGACAGTTATCAGAGACTTCCTCTGGCAGCTGGGGAGAGGCACCCTTCTGCCAGTTCAGCCTGAAGCGTCAAGTGGCTTGAGGCTCAAAGTACGATTGTGCAAACAATGCTTCAAGAGAGCTGATGAAGCTCATAAATCCCCCATCCCACAACATCTAGACCCACCCAGAGAGATGAGCCTGAGGCCCTGACTGAACAAGGCCCTGACAAGAACTGTAGACCTGCAACCAGATACACTGGCATGGACATCTAAGACTCTTCAGGAAGGCACAGTGGAGGAGGTGGACAGCAGAAAGCAGCATCTAACGGTATCCTCTCCAACACCATCTGTGAAAGCAGACTCACTGGGCACCAGTCTCTACTATCCATGGGTTCGTCTTAGACAAAATACGTGTTGCTGGGGCGCACTAAGACAGCACCTTGACAATGTCTTCTTTCCCGGAAAGGGAGTCCCCTACATCCCTCACTACCAACAGGCAACAATACCACAAAGAAAGTCACAGTTGTGGCAAAGCACCCAAGGTCACCAGCCTCATCTCCATAGCACAAGGCAGCCAATCCCCAACAGCAGAAGGCCCAGGCTTCCCCTCAGCTTTTACACTCGCTCCAGGTGAGATTCATCCCAACAACAAGTTGGGTGCACGGGCCCCAAAAACACATGGCACGGGCATTGCAGAAGGCACCATGGCTGAAAAGTCATCCCCTCCACGGCTGTGGCACTGGGACAAGCCCTGTCACACTCCCTCCCTCCCCCACAAAACGACTAGGACACACATACCTTCCACACTCCAGCACTCTGCACCTCGACGCAGCCGCTCACCAACTGCTCCCTGCAACTGCCCGCGGCCCATGGCAACCACCATGCACTCGCCCCATTGGCCACAGCCTCAACGCCTCTGGGCACAGCCAATGAGAGTGCCCTGGCGCCCCCTGCAGGGCAACAGTGCTGCAGCCCCACTGGCCCTGTGCCTCCTACCTGCCCTGGCCCTGCCCGGCCTGACACAGCCCTGAGGTGGCACAGGATGGGACAGGACGAGCCACCTGCCCAGCATGACAAAGGCCACACTGGGGTGAGCACGACAGCTCAGGCTGCACAAGGCTCAGAGCATGAGGTCCCAGGCCATGACACTTTTCCTTCCCCTCAGCTTTCCCTGCTCCCTCCAGAGGAGCCTCATCCCAACAACTACATGGGTGCACGGGCCCCAAAACCACACGGCATGAACATTGCAGAAGGCACCATGGCCATAAAGTCCTCCTCTCCACGGGTGAGGCATTGGGACCAGCCCTGTCATGCTCTCTCCCACCCCAAATCACCACTACGACACTGTGGCCAGGAGTTACAACAGGCACATCTTGGTGGGAAGCCTGGACAGAAGGACTTCTGCCAAAAGGATGGACAATAAAGTGACAATCACAGCTTCTCTCTTCTTCGCAAGGTCCCACCATCGCTTGTGATGAATCTTGCTAAAATCAGGGATGTGGTACCTGGAAGAGATGAGTGTGGGTGGCTATACTTATTTTCACCCTATTGGTGAGGGCACCCAGGACCTCAATGAGCTGCTCTGACTCTTGAACACTCCTTAATCCACAGACAGCCCCCTTCCAGGTCAAACTGAAAAATCTTTCTATACATTTTACAGAAATCTACATAGAGAGATCAGCATTTGCAGGATTACATAATAAATCAAGACTTTCACAGAAATGCCATTCATAAGAACTGACCCATTGAAATACAACTGTGAACACGACTGCTCTACAAGCACACAAAGACACATACAGCAAAGGGAAAGCACTTTTATCCAGGACAGAGGTTTCAGGCTTACATCCTCTAGCCTTGGTGACCATTCCTGATGACTCCTGTTTGAGAAGCACTGTTTGTTTATCACCAGGAAAAAAAGAAAAAAAAAGGTGGAAGAGATCTGTGTAATTCTCTTTAAAAATCTGGAAGGATGCTTCAAAGAAATATACAGTCATTGAATAGTTTGGGTTGGAAGGGACCTTAAAGATCATCCACTTCCAAGCCCCATGCCGTGATCAGGGAGGGATACCTCCCACCAGATCAGGCTGCCCAAGGCCCCATCCAATCTGGCCTTCAACACTTCCAGGGATGGGCCATCTACAGCTTCCCTGGGCACCTTGTGCCACTGTTCCATCACTCCCATGGTGAAGAAATTCTTCCCCAAGTCTAGCCCAAATCTGCACCTCTCCAGTTCATATTCTTCATCCTATCATTACAAGCATTTGTGAACAGGCTCTCCCCAGCTTTCCTGTAGCCCCTTTCAGGTACTGTACTGGAAGGCCACTATAAAGCCTTCCTGAGACTTCTCTCCTCCAGGCTGAACAACCTCAATTCTTTCAGCCTGTACTCGTAGCAGAAGTGTTCCAGCCCTCTGATTATCCGTGTAGCCCTCCTCTGCACCCTTTTCAGCACTTCCCTAGCCTTCTTATGCTAGGGATTCCAGAACTGGACACAGTACTCCAGACGAGGTTTCACAAGAGCGGAATAGAGGGGCAGAACCATCTCCCTCGACCTGTTGGCCACGCTTCTTTTGATGCAGGCCAGGATATGGTTGGCCTTCTGGCCTGTAAGTGCATGCTGCCAGCTCATATTGAGCTTCTCATCAATCAGCACCTCCAAGTCCTTCTCTGCAGGGCTATTCTCAATCACATCATCCCTCATCTTGTACTGAAACTGCAAGTTGCCCTGATCCAGGTGTAACACCTTGCACTTGGACTTCCTGACCTCATGAGGTTCAAACGGGCCTGCTTCTTCAGCTTCTACAAAAACCTAGGTAATCGATTTCTCTCCATGGATTGTGTTAAGTAAAATGAGGAACGGGCTTGAAATGAAACTTACAAAGTAGTACTAAGGTTACAGGCCATGCAATATCAATGCAAAGTAGAAAAATACAAATGCAAGACAAACGTCAACACAAGAAATCCCAGCAAATACAATCTGCAACAGAAAATACAAAAGTCAATACTATACTATACTATGGAACCGGGAAACTTCAAAGCAAGGCCTGCTACCTACAGGCAGTGTGCAGAGGAAGGAAAGCACCACTCACCTCCGCTGAAGCGCAGCAAAGAAGCACACGGTGCCAATCACTAGCGGCGTCTTGGCCAAACAGCAAAGCTCGCGATGACTCCAGGGCAGCACACGGCAACAAGCCAGCAAGAAGACATCCCCAAGGCCACGCCGTCAAAAAGCAAAGCGCAGCAAACCTCCACAAGAGAAAGGCAAACGCAGCAATCCTCATGGGTGGTGAAGAAAGAAGAACAGCACAAGATTCCTCTGGGCCATCGGAGCAAAGAAGCAAAGCGCAGGATTCCTCCAGAGCAGCACAGGCAAGGAAGCAAAAATCACAACTCCTCCAAAGAGGTGCAGGCAAAAACCAAAATGCTGCGAAACCTCCAGGACGGTGCACGCCAAAAACCAAAGGCAGCGATCCTCCAGGCTGCACGAGGGGAAACAAACCACAGCACTCCTCCAGGGCACTTGAGGCTAACAATTAAACCACAGGACTCCTCCACAGAGGTGCACGCCACGCAAAAATCCACAGCATTTATCCAAAGGCAGGCAAAAGTAGAACTGATGTGCTGGTATCCTCCATCAATATCGATGAGAAGAAAAGTGCAGAACACATCCCAGAGCAGCTCACAAAAAAAACAAAACGACGGGACTCCTCCAAAGTGGGGCAGCCCAGAACGCAGAGTGAGAGACTCCGCTTGCATATCCCGGTGAAGAAGCCTGAAGCAGAGATCCGCTAGAGCATCGTGGTAAAAAGCCAAGCGCGGGACTTCACCAGCTTGGCGCAGCAATGAAGCAAAGCGCAGGACTTGTCCCAGGCGTCGTAGAAGAAGCAATGAACCACTGGACTCCTGAAGGATTCTGCGGAAACGCAGCCAAATGCATTGGGATAGAAGCAAGGGCACAACTCCACCAGGCAGCGCGGCGAAGAAGCGAAGCACAGAAATCCTCCCAGGCAAGACCAACAACGACGCAACCACGAAGCGCTGTACTCCTCAAGGGTACCAGGGTAACAAAGCCAAAACGTGCAGGACTCCTGCTGGGCAGCGCAGCCGATGAATCCAAGAACAGCATGCCACGGGGCTCTCAAGGTGACAAAGGCTGGCTCGCGACACCTGCTCGCTGGCCTTGAGTCCCGAGCAGGGCTGTGCACAGGACCCTGCTCCCAGTTGCTGTCACAGAGCGTGTGACCTGCACTTGGGGGGGGTCAAGCACTGTGCTAAACATTGTCCAAGGCAGAATAGTCCGGAGGTAACAGGCCATGCAATATCAATGCAAAGTAGTAAAATCCCAAGGCAAGACAATCTTCAACACAGGTAAGCCCAGCAGGTACAATCTGCAACAGAAAATACAAAAGTCAATACTATACTATGGCACCAGTAAACTTCAAAGCAAGGCCTGGTACCTACAGGCAGTGTGGAGAGGAACCACAGAACTCCTCCAGCGTGTCTCAGGCTAAGAAAAAACCTAAGGACCCGTCCAATTGTTGAGGAAAGGACTTCTCCAGTAAGGGAGGTAAGGCTTTTCCCCTTGACAAGGAAGGACGTTCTCCAGGCAGGTAGCAAAGAAGGGCTTCCACTGCCTGTATGGGCAATACTGGCTGTCTAGAGAGCAGAGAGAAGTCTCTCTTCTTGGAACATGTCCTGCTCGTCTGCACAACACATTCAGAGAGTCAAGAGAAGGACGAGTGCTCCGGTTTGTAGGGATACCCGAGGGTGAGGTACGGCAAGGCTGCTGCGAGGGTGACAGTTATCAGAGACTTCCTCTGACAATCTTCAACACAGGCAATCCCAGCAGGTACAATCTGCAACAGAAAATACAAAAGTCAATACTATACTATGGAACCGGGAAACTTCAAAGCAAGGCCTGCTACCTACAGGCAGTGTGCAGAGGAAGGAAAGCACCACTCACCTCCGCTGAAGCGCAGCAAAGAAGCACACGGTGCCAATCACTAGCGGCGTCTTGGCCAAACAGCAAAGCTCGCGATGACTCCAGGGCAGCACACGGCAACAAGCCAGCAAGAAGACATCCCCAAGGCCACGCCGTCAAAAAGCAAAGCGCAGCAAACCTCCGCAAGAGAAAGGCAAACGCAGCAATCCTCATGGGTGGTGAAGAAAGAAGAACAGCACAAGATTCCTCTGGGCCATCGGAGCAAAGAAGCAAAGCGCAGGATTCCTCCAGAGCAGCACTGGCAAGGAAGCCTAAGGACTTGTCCAAATGTTGAGGAAACATATCACAGGACTTCTCCTGTCTGTGACCAGGGATGAACTCATGCACTGTACTTCTCCAGGACTCTTGATCATGAGGAATGTCCATGACACCTCCAGGAATTGCTTAGAATGAATTACATCACAGGGATACTCCAGAGAAGTTAAGGCAAGTACGTTAAGCTTTTCACACCTTCTTGTTGTGCAGGTGGTGATCCACAGGGCAGGATTACTCAGTGATATTTCAGATGGAGAAAAGCAGGGGACTCTTCAGGAGCAACAGGTGAAGAAGAAAAGCACTGGACTCCTTCAGTGGTATTTAGGAGAAGTGATGCATTGGAAACCGCAGAGAAGCAAAGGTCAAAAGTGAAATGAAGGAGTCCTCCAGGTTACCACAGAAGGTACGCAAAGTCTGCACTCTTCTCAGGCGGTGTGGTGAAAAATAAAGCGAAGCAAACCACTGCCACAACAGTGCGTACAAGCCAAATGCTGCACACCTCTGAGCGCTGAAGTGAGGAAGCAAAGCACTGTACTTCTGCACAGCATCATGACAAAAATGCCAAGCACAGCATTCCGCCAGGGTGTTTCAGCCAAGAAGCAAGATCACGCACCCAGAAAAGTGAAAAAAAATTACACCCTACGAAAAAGCCTGATGGAGAGGGAGCTCTTCTCTCACTCAGGACCCACTTCCCTACTCGTCACCTTCACCTCACCCTTGCTGCTTGCCTGCTACCCAAGAGATACACAAGCAGCACAAAAAACACAAAGCAGCACATCTGGGGCAATGCAGGAGGCTCAGCGGACCTCCTCATGCTGATGCCAAAACACATTCAGACAGCAGAGAATGGGCAAGTGGACAAAACTACACACATAGGAAGCATAAGCACACTCTTCTCTCTATACCTACGCTCTTTACACACAACACCACTTACAGAGAATATCCATGACAGACATACAACTTGTCAGTTGTGTACATACTGCACAAAACAGGTAGGTGAGAGGAAGCTATGCTTCGTGCCTTTATGTTCAACAGATGCTCCCTTTTCTTGGAACACAGGCAAAGGAGGAAAGGAAGAAGGGCTTTTCTGTGTGTGGAGTGTAGGCTGTCCTGACTTGGGATACATGCACATGCATACACATACTTTACACACAGACAGAGACAGCAGAAAGGCACATTTTTTTTTCTGTCTCTATAGACCTCATGCATTGCTGTTGCATAGGATGTGTAGTAGCTGCATGTAGGGTTCATAGAAAGAGTAAGGCTTTTCAGTCTTCTCTTTCAAATACAGGCAAGGTGATAGGAGGTTTTCCATCTGCATAGACAAGACATGGGCTATATGTAACACACTTACATAGAAAAGCAGTGCCTCACCTGCCTCTACAACTACTATCTACCGTCTGTGCACACACATAACACCCACAACAATTGGAGGCTTTTCTGTTGCTACACGGACTACGTACTCTCTTCCTTAAGACTAAGCATGGACAGGCAAAGCCAGGTTTGCCTTCTCACTATGGAGCACAGACCAGGATATACTCTGTCTAACAGAAAAGAGATGGTGAGCATTTTCTCTCCGCATACAGACTGTATTTCATCTATAGACAGACTGTATGCCGGAAAAGCATTTCTAGTTATAAACCAGACACTGCCTAGACCAAAGCAGGGCTTTTTGCTCTGCTCACACGGTCTGTGGAGTGGAACAGTGTGGAGCGGAACCACAGAACTCCTCCAGCGTGTCTCAGGCTAAGAAAAAACCTAAGGACCCGTCCAATTGTTGAGGAAAGGACTTCTCCAGTAAGGGAGGTAAGGCTTTTCCCCTTGACAAGGAAGGACGTTCTCCAGGCAGGTAGCAAAGAAGGGCTTCCACTGCCTGTATGGGCAATACTGGCTGTCTAGAGAGCAGAGAGAAGTCTCTCTTCTTGGAACATGTCCTGCTCGTCTGCACAACACATTCAGAGAGTCAAGAGAAGGAGGAGTGCTCCGGTTTGTAGGGACACGGGAGGGTGAGGTACGGCAACGCTGCTGGGAGGGTGACAGTTATCAGAGACTTCCTCTGGCAGCTGGGGAGAGGCACCCTTCTGCCAGTTCAGCCTGAAGCGTCAAGTGGCTTGAGGCTCAAAGTACGATTGTGCAAACAATGCTTCAAGAAAGCTGATGAAGCTCATAAATCCCCCATCCCACAACATCTAGACCCACCCAGAGAGATGAGCCTGAGGCCCTGACTGAACAAGGCCCTGACAAGAACTGTAGACCTGCAACCAGATACACTGGCATGGACATCTAAGACTCTTCAGGAAGGCACAGTGGAGGAGGTGGACAGCAGAAAGCAGCATCTAACGGTATCCTCTCCAACACCATCTGTGAAAGCAGACTCACTGGGCACCAGTCTCTACTATCCATGGGTTCGTCTTAGACAAAATACGTGTTGCTGGGGCGCACTAAGACAGCACCTTGACAATGTCTTCTTTCCCGGAAAGGGAGTCCCCTACATCCCTCACTACCAACAGGCAACAATACCACAAAGAAAGTCACAGTTGTGGCAAAGCACCCAAGGTCACCAGCCTCATCTCCATAGCACAAGGCAGCCAATCCCCAACAGCAGAAGGCCCAGGCTTCCCCTCAGCTTTTACACTCGCTCCAGGTGAGATTCATCCCAACAACAAGTTGGGTGCACGGGCCCCAAAAACACATGGCACGGGCATTGCAGAAGGCACCATGGCTGAAAAGTCATCCCCTCCACGGCTGTGGCACTGGGACAAGCCCTGTCACACTCCCTCCCTCCCCCACAAAACGACTAGGACACACATACCTTCCACACTCCAGCACTCTGCACCTCGACGCAGCCGCTCACCAACTGCTCCCTGCAACTGCCCGCGGCCCATGGCAACCACCATGCACTCGCCCCATTGGCCACAGCCTCAACGCCTCTGGGCACAGCCAATGAGAGTGCCCTGGCGCCCCCTGCAGGGCAACAGTGCTGCAGCCCCACTGGCCCTGTGCCTCCTACCTGCCCTGGCCCTGCCCGGCCTGACACAGCCCTGAGGTGGCACAGGATGGGACAGGACGAGCCACCTGCCCAGCATGACAAAGGCCACACTGGGGTGAGCACGACAGCTCAGGCTGCACAAGGCTCAGAGCATGAGGTCCCAGGCCATGACACTTTTCCTTCCCCTCAGCTTTCCCTGCTCCCTCCAGAGGAGCCTCATCCCAACAACTACATGGGTGCACGGGCCCCAAAACCACACGGCATGAACATTGCAGAAGGCACCATGGCCATAAAGTCCTCCTCTCCACGGGTGAGGCATTGGGACCAGCCCTGTCATGCTCTCTCCCACCCCAAATCACCACTACGACACTGTGGCCAGGAGTTACAACAGGCACATCTTGGTGGGAAGCCTGGACAGAAGGACTTCTGCCAAAAGGATGGACAATAAAGTGACAATCACAGCCTCTCTCTTCTTCGCAAGGTCCCACCATCGCTTGTGATGAATCTTGCTAAAATCAGGGATGTGGTACCTGGAAGAGATGAGTGTGGGTGGCTATACTTATTTTCACCCTATTGGTGAGGGCACCCAGGACCTCAATGAGCTGCTCTGACTCTTGAACACTCCTTAATCCACAGACAGCCCCCTTCCAGGTCAAACTGAAAAATCTTTCTATACATTTTACAGAAATCTACATAGAGAGATCAGCATTTGCAGGATTACATAATAAATCAAGACTTTCACAGAAATGCCATTCATAAGAACTGACCCATTGAAATACAACTGTGAACACGACTGCTCTACAAGCACACAAAGACACATACAGCAAAGGGAAAGCACTTTTATCCAGGACAGAGGTTTCAGGCTTACATCCTCTAGCCTTGGTGACCATTCCTGATGACTCCTGTTTGAGAAGCACTGTTTGTTTATCACCAGGAAAAAAAGAAAAAAAAAGGTGGAAGAGATCTGTGTAATTCTCTTTAAAAATCTGGAAGGATGCTTCAAAGAAATATACAGTCATTGAATAGTTTGGGTTGGAAGGGACCTTAAAGATCATCCACTTCCAAGCCCCATGCCGTGATCAGGGAGGGATACCTCCCACCAGATCAGGCTGCCCAAGGCCCCATCCAATCTGGCCTTCAACACTTCCAGGGATGGGCCATCTACAGCTTCCCTGGGCACCTTGTGCCACTGTTCCATCACTCCCATGGTGAAGAAATTCTTCCCCAAGTCTAGCCCAAATCTGCACCTCTCCAGTTCATATTCTTCATCCTATCATTACAAGCATTTGTGAACAGGCTCTCCCCAGCTTTCCTGTAGCCCCTTTCAGGTACTGTACTGGAAGGCCACTATAAAGCCTTCCTGAGACTTCTCTCCTCCAGGCTGAACAACCTCAATTCTTTCAGCCTGTACTCGTAGCAGAAGTGTTCCAGCCCTCTGATTATCCGTGTAGCCCTCCTCTGCACCCTTTTCAGCACTTCCCTAGCCTTCTTATGCTAGGGATTCCAGAACTGGACACAGTACTCCAGACGAGGTTTCACAAGAGCGGAATAGAGGGGCAGAACCATCTCCCTCGACCTGTTGGCCACGCTTCTTTTGATGCAGGCCAGGATATGGTTGGCCTTCTGGCCTGTAAGTGCATGCTGCCAGCTCATATTGAGCTTCTCATCAATCAGCACCTCCAAGTCCTTCTCTGCAGGGCTATTCTCAATCACATCATCCCTCATCTTGTACTGAAACTGCAAGTTGCCCTGATCCAGGTGTAACACCTTGCACTTGGACTTCCTGACCTCATGAGGTTCAAACGGGCCTGCTTCTTCAGCTTCTACAAAAACCTAGGTAATCGATTTCTCTCCATGGATTGTGTTAAGTAAAATGAGGAACGGGCTTGAAATGAAACTTACAAAGTAGTACTAAGGTTACAGGCCATGCAATATCAATGCAAAGTAGAAAAATACAAATGCAAGACAAACGTCAACACAAGAAATCCCAGCAAATACAATCTGCAACAGAAAATACAAAAGTCAATACTATACTATACTATGGAACCGGGAAACTTCAAAGCAAGGCCTGCTACCTACAGGCAGTGTGCAGAGGAAGGAAAGCACCACTCACCTCCGCTGAAGCGCAGCAAAGAAGCACACGGTGCCAATCACTAGCGGCGTCTTGGCCAAACAGCAAAGCTCGCGATGACTCCAGGGCAGCACACGGCAACAAGCCAGCAAGAAGACATCCCCAAGGCCACGCCGTCAAAAAGCAAAGCGCAGCAAACCTCCGCAAGAGAAAGGCAAACGCAGCAATCCTCATGGGTGGTGAAGAAAGAAGAACAGCACAAGATTCCTCTGGGCCATCGCAGCAAAGAAGCAAAGCGCAGGATTCCTCCAGAGCAGCACAGGCAAGGAAGCAAAAACCACAACTCCTCCAAAGAGGTGCAGGCAAAAACCAAAATGCTGCGAAACCTCCAGGACGGTGCACGCCAAAAACCAAAGGCAGCGATCCTCCAGGCTGCACGAGGGGAAACAAACCACAGCACTCCTCCAGGGCACTTGAGGCTAACAATTAAACCACAGGACTCCTCCACAGAGGTGCACGCCACGCAAAAATCCACAGCATTTATCCAAAGGCAGGCAAAAGTAGAACTGATGTGCTGGTATCCTCCATCAATATCGATGAGAAGAAAAGTGCAGAACACATCCCAGAGCAGCTCACAAAAAAAACAAAACGACGGGACTCCTCCAAAGTGGGGCAGCCCAGAACGCAGAGTGAGAGACTCCGCTTGCATATCCCGGTGAAGAAGCCTGAAGCAGAGATCCGCTAGAGCATCGTGGTAAAAAGCCAAGCGCGGGACTTCACCAGCTTGGCGCAGCAATGAAGCAAAGCGCAGGACTTGTCCCAGGCGTCGTAGAAGAAGCAATGAACCACTGGACTCCTGAAGGATTCTGCGGAAACGCAGCCAAATGCATTGGGATAGAAGCAAGGGCACAACTCCACCAGGCAGCGCGGCGAAGAAGCGAAGCACAGAAATCCTCCCAGGCAAGACCAACAACGACGCAACCACGAAGCGCTGTACTCCTCAAGGGTACCAGGGTGAAAAAGCCAAAACGTGCAGGACTCCTGCTGGGCAGCGCAGCCGATGAATCCAAGAACGGCATGCCACGGGGCTCTCAAGGTGACAAAGGCTGGCTCGCGACACCTGCTCGCTGGCCTTGAGTCCCGAGCAGGGCTGTGCACAGGACCCTGCTCCCAGTTGCTGTCACAGAGCGTGTGACCTGCACTTGGGGGGGGGTCAAGCACTGTGCTAAACATCGTCCAAGGCAGAATAGCCCGGAGGTAACAGGCCATGCAATATCAATGCAAAGTAGTAAAATCCCAAGGCAAGACAATCTTCAACACAGGTAAGCCCAGCAGGTACAATCTGCAACAGAAAATACAAAAGTCAATACTATACTATGGCACCAGTAAACTTCAAAGCAAGGCCTGGTACCTACAGGCAGTGTGGAGAGGAACCACAGAACTCCTCCAGCGTGTCTCAGGCTAAGAAAAAACCTAAGGACCCGTCCAATTGTTGAGGAAAGGACTTCTCCAGTAAGGGAGGTAAGGCTTTTCCCCTTGACAAGGAAGGACGTTCTCCAGGCAGGTAGCAAAGAAGGGCTTCCACTGCCTGTATGGGCAATACTGGCTGTCTAGAGAGCAGAGAGAAGTCTCTCTTCTTGGAACATGTCCTGCTCGTCTGCACAACACATTCAGAGAGTCAAGAGAAGGAGGAGTGCTCCGGTTTGTAGGGATACCCGAGGGTGAGGTACGGCAAGGCTGCTGCGAGGGTGACAGTTATCAGAGACTTCCTCTGACAATCTTCAACACAGGCAATCCCAGCAGGTACAATCTGCAACAGAAAATACAAAAGTCAATACTATACTATGGAACCAGGAAACTTCAAAGCAAGGCCTGCTACCTACAGGCAGTGTGCAGAGGAAGGAAAGCACCACTCACCTCCGCTGAAGCGCAGCAAAGAAGCACACGGTGCCAATCACTAGCGGCGTCTTGGCCAAACAGCAAAGCTCGCGATGACTCCAGGGCAGCACACGGCAACAAGCCAGCAAGAAGACATCCCCAAGGCCACGCCGTCAAAAAGCAAAGCGCAGCAAACCTCCGCAAGAGAAAGGCAAACGCAGCAATCCTCATGGGTGGTGAAGAAAGAAGAACAGCACAAGATTCCTCTGGGCCATCGGAGCAAAGAAGCAAAGCGCAGGATTCCTCCAGAGCAGCACAGGCAAGGAAGCAAAAACCACAACTCCTCCAAAGAGGTGCAGGCAAAAACCAAAATGCTGCGAAACCTCCAGGACGGTGCACGCCAAAAACCAAAGGCAGCGATCCTCCAGGCTGCACGAGGGGAAACAAACCACAGCACTCCTCCAGGGCACTTGAGGCTAACAATTAAACCACAGGACTCCTCCACAGAGGTGCACGCCACGCAAAAACCCACAGCATTTATCCAAAGGCAGGCAAAAGTAGAACTGATGTGCTGGTATCCTCCATCAATATCGATGAGAAGAAAAGTGCAGAACACATCCCAGAGCAGCTCACAAAAAAAACAAAACGACGGGACTCCTCCAAAGTGGGGCAGCCCAGAACGCAGAGTGAGAGACTCCGCTTGCATATCCCGGTGAAGAAGCCTGAAGCAGAGATCCGCTAGAGCATCGTGGTAAAAAGCCAAGCGCGGGACTTCACCAGCTTGGCGCAGCAATGAAGCAAAGCGCAGGACTTGTCCCAGGCGTCGTAGAAGAAGCAATGAACCACTGGACTCCTGAAGGATTCTGCGGAAACGCAGCCAAATGCATTGGGATAGAAGCAAGGGCACAACTCCACCAGGCAGCGCGGCGAAGAAGCGAAGCACAGAAATCCTCCCAGGCAAGACCAACAACGACGCAACCACGAAGCGCTGTACTCCTCAAGGGTACCAGGGTGAAAAAGCCAAAACGTGCAGGACTCCTGCTGGGCAGCGCAGCCGATGAATCCAAGAACGGCATGCCACGGGGCTCTCAAGGTGACAAAGGCTGGCTCGCGACACCTGCTCGCTGGCCTTGAGTCCCGAGCAGGGCTGTGCACAGGACCCTGCTCCCAGTTGCTGTCACAGAGCGTGTGACCTGCACTTGGGGGGGGGTCAAGCACTGTGCTAAACATCGTCCAAGGCAGAATAGCCCGGAGGTAACAGGCCATGCAATATCAATGCAAAGTAGTAAAATCCCAAGGCAAGACAATCTTCAACACAGGTAAGCCCAGCAGGTACAATCTGCAACAGAAAATACAAAAGTCAATACTATACTATGGCACCAGTAAACTTCAAAGCAAGGCCTGGTACCTACAGGCAGTGTGGAGAGGAACCACAGAACTCCTCCAGCGTGTCTCAGGCTAAGAAAAAACCTAAGGACCCGTCCAATTGTTGAGGAAAGGACTTCTCCAGTAAGGGAGGTAAGGCTTTTCCCCTTGACAAGGAAGGACGTTCTCCAGGCAGGTAGCAAAGAAGGGCTTCCACTGCCTGTATGGGCAATACTGGCTGTCTAGAGAGCAGAGAGAAGTCTCTCTTCTTGGAACATGTCCTGCTCGTCTGCACAACACATTCAGAGAGTCAAGAGAAGGAGGAGTGCTCCGGTTTGTAGGGATACCCGAGGGTGAGGTACGGCAAGGCTGCTGCGAGGGTGACAGTTATCAGAGACTTCCTCTGACAATCTTCAACACAGGCAATCCCAGCAGGTACAATCTGCAACAGAAAATACAAAAGTCAATACTATACTATGGAACCGGGAAACTTCAAAGCAAGGCCTGCTACCTACAGGCAGTGTGCAGAGGAAGGAAAGCACCACTCACCTCCGCTGAAGCGCAGCAAAGAAGCACACGGTGCCAATCACTAGCGGCGTCTTGGCCAAACAGCAAAGCTCGCGATGACTCCAGGGCAGCACACGGCAACAAGCCAGCAAGAAGACATCCCCAAGGCCACGCCGTCAAAAAGCAAAGCGCAGCAAACCTCCGCAAGAGAAAGGCAAACGCAGCAATCCTCATGGGTGGTGAAGAAAGAAGAACAGCACAAGATTCCTCTGGGCCATCGGAGCAAAGAAGCAAAGCGCAGGATTCCTCCAGAGCAGCACAGGCAAGGAAGCAAAAACCACAACTCCTCCAAAGAGGTGCAGGCAAAAACCAAAATGCTGCGAAACCTCCAGGACGGTGCACGCCAAAAACCAAAGGCAGCGATCCTCCAGGCTGCACGAGGGGAAACAAACCACAGCACTCCTCCAGGGCACTTGAGGCTAACAATTAAACCACAGGACTCCTCCACAGAGGTGCACGCCACGCAAAAACCCACAGCATTTATCCAAAGGCAGGCAAAAGTAGAACTGATGTGCTGGTATCCTCCATCAATATCGATGAGAAGAAAAGTGCAGAACACATCCCAGAGCAGCTCACAAAAAAAACAAAACGACGGCACTCCTCCAAAGTGGGGCAGCCCAGAACGCAGAGTGAGAGACTCCGCTTGCATATCCCGGTGAAGAAGCCTGAAGCAGAGATCCGCTAGAGCATCGTGGTAAAAAGCCAAGCGCGGGACTTCACCAGCTTGGCGCAGCAATGAAGCAAAGCGCAGGACTTGTCCCAGGCGTCGTAGAAGAAGCAATGAACCACTGGACTCCTGAAGGATTCTGCGGAAACGCAGCCAAATGCATTGGGATAGAAGCAAGGGCACAACTCCACCAGGCAGCGCGGCGAAGAAGCGAAGCACAGAAATCCTCCCAGGCAAGACCAACAACGACGCAACCACGAAGCGCTGTACTCCTCAAGGGTACCAGGGTGAAAAAGCCAAAACGTGCAGGACTCCTGCTGGGCAGCGCAGCCGATGAATCCAAGAACGGCATGCCACGGGGCTCTCAAGGTGACAAAGGCTGGCTCGCGACACCTGCTCGCTGGCCTTGAGTCCCGAGCAGGGCTGTGCACAGGACCCTGCTCCCAGTTGCTGTCACAGAGCGTGTGACCTGCACTTGGGGGGGGGTCAAGCACTGTGCTAAACATCGTCCAAGGCAGAATAGCCCGGAGGTAACAGGCCATGCAATATCAATGCAAAGTAGTAAAATCCCAAGGCAAGACAATCTTCAACACAGGTAAGCCCAGCAGGTACAATCTGCAACAGAAAATACAAAAGTCAATACTATACTATGGCACCAGTAAACTTCAAAGCAAGGCCTGGTACCTACAGGCAGTGTGGAGAGGAACCACAGAACTCCTCCAGCGTGTCTCAGGCTAAGAAAAAACCTAAGGACCCGTCCAATTGTTGAGAAAAGGACTTCTCCAGTAAGGGAGGTAAGGCTTTTCCCCTTGACAAGGAAGGACGTTCTCCAGGCAGGTAGCAAAGAAGGGCTTCCACTGCCTGTATGGGCAATACTGGCTGTCTAGAGAGCAGAGAGAAGTCTCTCTTCTTGGAACATGTCCTGCTCGTCTGCACAACACATTCAGAGAGTCAAGAGAAGGAGGAGTGCTCCGGTTTGTAGGGATACCCGAGGGTGAGGTACGGCAAGGCTGCTGCGAGGGCGACAGTTATCAGAGACTTCCTCTGACAATCTTCAACACAGGCAATCCCAGCAGGTACAATCTGCAACAGAAAATACAAAAGTCAATACTATACTATGGAACCGGGAAACTTCAAAGCAAGGCCTGCTACCTACAGGCAGTGTGCAGAGGAAGGAAAGCACCACTCACCTCCGCTGAAGCGCAGCAAAGAAGCACACGGTGCCAATCACTAGCGGCGTCTTGGCCAAACAGCAAAGCTCGCGATGACTCCAGGGCAGCACACGGCAACAAGCCAGCAAGAAGACATCCCCAAGGCCACGCCGTCAAAAAGCAAAGCGCAGCAAACCTCCGCAAGAGAAAGGCAAACGCAGCAATCCTCATGGGTGGTGAAGAAAGAAGAACAGCACAAGATTCCTCTGGGCCATCGGAGCAAAGAAGCAAAGCGCAGGATTCCTCCAGAGCAGCACAGGCAAGGAAGCAAAAACCACAACTCCTCCAAAGAGGTGCAGGCAAAAACCAAAATGCTGCGAAACCTCCAGGACGGTGCACGCCAAAAACCAAAGGCAGCGATCCTCCAGGCTGCACGAGGGGAAACAAACCACAGCACTCCTCCAGGGCACTTGAGGCTAACAATTAAACCACAGGACTCCTCCACAGAGGTGCACGCCACGCAAAAACCCACAGCATTTATCCAAAGGCAGGCAAAAGTAGAACTGATGTGCTGGTATCCTCCATCAATATCGATGAGAAGAAAAGTGCAGAACACATCCCAGAGCAGCTCACAAAAAAAACAAAACGACGGGACTCCTCCAAAGTGGGGCAGCCCAGAACGCAGAGTGAGAGACTCCGCTTGCATATCCCGGTGAAGAAGCCTGAAGCAGAGATCCGCTAGAGCATCGTGGTAAAAAGCCAAGCGCGGGACTTCACCAGCTTGGCGCAGCAATGAAGCAAAGCGCAGGACTTGTCCCAGGCGTCGTAGAAGAAGCAATGAACCACTGGACTCCTGAAGGATTCTGCGGAAACGCAGCCAAATGCATTGGGATAGAAGCAAGGGCACAACTCCACCAGGCAGCGCGGCGAAGAAGCGAAGCACAGAAATCCTCCCAGGCAAGACCAACAACGACGCAACCACGAAGCGCTGTACTCCTCAAGGGTACCAGGGTGAAAAAGCCAAAACGTGCAGGACTCCTGCTGGGCAGCGCAGCCGATGAATCCAAGAACGGCATGCCACGGGGCTCTCAAGGTGACAAAGGCTGGCTCGCGACACCTGCTCGCTGGCCTTGAGTCCCGAGCAGGGCTGTGCACAGGACCCTGCTCCCAGTTGCTGTCACAGAGCGTGTGACCTGCACTTGGGGGGGGTCAAGCACTGTGCTAAACATCGTCCAAGGCAGAATAGCCCGGAGGTAACAGGCCATGCAATATCAATGCAAAGTAGTAAAATCCCAAGGCAAGACAATCTTCAACACAGGTAAGCCCAGCAGGTACAATCTGCAACAGAAAATACAAAAGTCAATACTATACTATGGCACCAGTAAACTTCAAAGCAAGGCATGGTACCTACAGGCAGTGTGGAGAGGAACCACAGAACTCCTCCAGCGTGTCTCAGGCTAAGAAAAAACCTAAGGACCCGTCCAATTGTTGAGGAAAGGACTTCTCCAGTAAGGGAGGTAAGGCTTTTCCCCTTGACAAGGAAGGACGTTCTCCAGGCAGGTAGCAAAGAAGGGCTTCCACTGCCTGTATGGGCAATACTGGCTGTCTAGAGAGCAGAGAGAAGTCTCTCTTCTTGGAACATGTCCTGCTCGTCTGCACAACACATTCAGAGAGTCAAGAGAAGGAGGAGTGCTCCGGTTTGTAGGGATACCCGAGGGTGAGGTACGGCAAGGCTGCTGCGAGGGTGACAGTTATCAGAGACTTCCTCTGGCAGCTGGGGAGAGGAACCCTTCTGCCAGTTCAGCCTGAAGCGTCAAGTGGCTTGAGGCTCAAAGTACGATTGTGCAAACAATGCTTCAAGAAAGCTGATGAAGCTCATAAATCCCCCATCCCACAACATCAAGACCCATCCAGAGAGATGAGCCTGAGGCCCTGACAGACTTCTGATCAGGAACTGTATACCTGCAACCAGATACACTGCCATGGACATCTAAGACTCTTCAGGAAGGCACAGTGGAGGAGGTGGACAGCAGAAAGCAGCATCTACCAGTATCCTCTCCAGCACCATCCGTGAAAGCAGACTCACTAGGCACCAGTCTCTACTATCCATGGCTTGGTCTTAGACAAAATACATGTTGCTGGGGCGCACTAAGACAGCACCTTGACAATGTCTTCTTTCCCGGAAACGGAGTCCCCTACATGTCTCACTACCAACAGGCAAAAATACCACAAAGAAAGTCACTGTTGCGACAAAGCACCCAAAGTCACCAGCCCATGACTCCCGCACTTAGCATCTCACCTCCTGGAAACTTAGATTTCAAACACCCACCAGGACACCTGTCCTCCAAACTTCTGCACGGTGGCAGTGCCGGGCGTGGACTCTGCAACTTGAGGCAGCCACCCACCAACTACTCTGTATCTCAACTCATCTCCATCACACTGTGATGTCATCACACCGTACCTCCCTCATCTTCATAGCACAAGGCAGCTAATCCCCAAGAGCAGAAGGCCCAGGCTTCCCCTCGGCTTTTCTACCTGCTCCAGATGAATTATAGAATCATAGAATCACAGAACAACCAAGTTGGAAGGGACCCATCGGATCTTCTAGTCCAACCATTCCTGTCAAACACTAAACCAAGTTCCTCAAGACCTCATCCACCCGTGCCTTAAACACCTCCAGGGAAGGTGACTACACCACCTCCCTGGGCAGCCTGTTCCAATGCCCAATGACCCTCTGCGTGAAAAATCTCCTCCTAATCTCCAGCCTAAATCTACCCTGGCGGAGCTTGAGGCCATTCACTCTTGTCCTGTCCCCTGTCACTTGGGAGAAGAGGCCAGCTCCCTCCTCTCTACAACCTCCTTTCAGGTACTTGTAGAGAGTAATGAGGTCTCCTCTCAGCCTCCTCTTCTCCAGGCTAAACAACCCCAGCTCTCTCAGCCGCTCCTCAGAGGGTCTGTTCTCCAGCCCCTTCACCAGCCTTGTCGCTCTTCTCTGGACTTGCTCCAGAGCCTCAACATCCTTCTTGTGCTGAGGGGCCCAGAACTGGACACAATATCCAAGGAGCGGCCTCACCAGTGCTGAATACAGAGGGAGAATCACCTCCCTGGACCTGCTGGTCACACCATTTCTGATACAAGCCAGGATGCCATTGGCCTTCTTGGCCACCTGGGCACACTGCTGCCTCATGTTCAGTCGGCTGTTGACCAACACCCCCAGGTCCCTCTCCTCCTGGCAGTTTTCCAGCCAGGCTTCTCCCAGTCTGTAGTTCTGCATAGGGTTGTTG
The DNA here is from genome assembly GCA_033558105.1 of Coccyzus lansbergi. Taxonomy (NCBI): domain Eukaryota; kingdom Metazoa; phylum Chordata; class Aves; order Cuculiformes; family Coccyzidae; genus Coccyzus; species Coccyzus lansbergi. The sequence goes on from JAUMJK010001839.1 coordinate 23,966, forward strand.
TGCCCCAAGTGCAGGACCCGGCATTTGGCCGTGTTGAACCTCATGCCATTGGACACTGCCCAGCGGTCCAGCCTGTTTATGTCCCTTTGCAGAGCCTCCCTACCCTCCAGCAGATCGACACTTGCACACAGCTTTGTGTCATCTGCAAACTTGCTAAGGGTACCCTCAATGCCCTCATCTAGGTCATTGATGAAGACATTGAACAGGACTGGACCTAGCACTGAGCCCTGGGGAACACCACTTGTGCCTGGCCTCCAGCTGGACTTAACACCATTTACCACCACTCTCATCCCAACAACAAGTTGGGTGCATGGGCCCCAAAAACACATGGCACGGACATTGCAGAAGGCACCATGGCTGAAAAGTCATCCCCTCCACGGCTGTGGCACTGGGACAAGCCCTGTCACGCTCCCTCCCACCTCCACATCACGACCAGGACACACATACCTTCCACACTCCAGCACGGCAGCGTGGACCCTGTGCCTCGATGCAGCCGCTCACCAACTGCTCCCTGCAACTGCCCGCGGCCCATGGCAACCACCATGCACTCGCCCCATTGGCCACAGCCTCAACGCCTCTGGGCACAGCCAATGAGAGCGCCCTGGCGCCCCCTGCAGGGCAACAGTGCTGCAGCCCCACTGGCCCTGTGCCTCCTGCCTGCCTTGGCCCCGCCCGGCTCGACACTGCACCGAGGTGGCACATGACGGGACAGGATAAGCCACCCGCTCAGCAAAACTACCACAGCCCACTGGAAAAGCACTGGATTCCTCCAATATAATTTAGGAGAAGTGATGCATTGGAAACCGCAGAGAAGCAAAGGTCAAGAAGTGAAATGAAGGAGTCCTCCAGATTACCACAGCAGGTATGCAAAGCCTGCACTCTTCTCAGGCGGTGTGGTGAAAAATAAAGTGAAGCAAACCACTGCCACAGCAGTGCGTACAAGCCAAATGCTGCACACCTCTTAGTGCTGAAGTGAGGAAGCAAAGCACTGTACTTCTCCACAGCATCATGACAAAAATGCCAAGCACAGCATTCCGCCAGGGTGTTTCAGCCAAAAAGCAAGATCACGCACCCAGAAAAGTGAAAAAATTACACCCTACGAAAAAGCCTGATGGAGAGGGAGCTCTTCTCTCACTCAGGACCCACTTCCCTACTCGTCACCTTCACCTCACCCTTGCTGCTTGCCTGCTACCCAAGAGATACACAAGCAGCACAAAAAGCACAAAGCAGCACATCTGGGGCAATGCAGGAGGCTCAGCGGACCTCCTCATGCTGATGCCAAAACACATTCAGACAGCAGAGAATGGGCAAGTGGACAAAACTACACACACAGGAAGCATAAGCACACTCTTCTCTCTATACCTACGCTCTTTACACACAACACCACTTACAGAGAATATCCATGACAGACATACAACTTGTCAGTTGTGTACATACTGCACAAAACAGGTAGGTGAGAGGAAGCTATGCTTCGTGCCTTTATGTTCAACAGATGCTCCCTTTTCTTGGAACACAGGCAAAGGAGGAAAGGAAGAAGGGCTTTTCTGTGTGTGGAGTGTAGGCTGTCCTGACTTGGGATACATGCACATGCATACACATACTTTACACACAGACAGAGACAGCAGAAAGGCACATTTTTTTTTCTGTCTCTATAGACCTCATGCATTGCTGTTGCATAGGATGTGTAGTAGCTGCATGTAGGGTTCATAGAAAGAGTAAGGCTTTTCAGTCTTCTCTTTCAAATACAGGCAAGGTGATAGGAGGTTTTCCATCTGCATAGACAAGACACGGGCTATATGTAACACACTTACATAGAAAAGCAGTGCCTCACCTGTCTCTACAACTACTATCTACCGTCTGCGCATACACATAACACCCACAACAATGGGAGTCTTTTCTGTTGCTACATGGACTACGTACTGTCTTCCTTAAGACTACGCATGGACAGGCAAAGCTAGGCTTGCCTTCTCACTATGGAGCACAGACCAGGATATGCTCTGCCTAACAGAAAAGAGATGGTGAGCATTTTCTCTCCGCATACAGACTGTATTTCATCTATAGATAGACTGTATGCAGGCAAAGCATTTCTAGTTATAAACCAGACACTGCCTAGACCAAAGCAGGGCTTTTTGCTCTGCTCACACGGTCTATGCTGGCTGTATAGAGAACAGAAAAACAACAGAAAGATGAGCTGGGGCAATACTTTTCTATCACCACACACACTATAAAGTATCTGCATGGAGAATACACATGGAAAGCACAACATATCACTTTTCTATCAGGACACAGAAAGAATTCTAGTTAAGAGTAGAAACAGCCTACGTGAAACAGGCCTTTCACGCCTACCACCATGGGAAGCGTTGGGAGGCTATGGGGAGGACAGGGTGGTCTCTCTGTACATCAGGCACACTCTGCCTAGAGGAGCACATGAACACGGGAGTTAAGGCTTTTCCCCTTGACAAGCAAGGTCGTTCTCAAGGCAGGGAGCAAATATGGGATTCTACTGCCTGCATGGGCAATACTGGCTGTCTAGAGAGCAGAGAGAAGTCTCTGTTCTTGAAACATGTCCTGCTCGTCTGCACAACAGATTCAGAGAGTCAAGAGAAGGTGGAGTGCTCCGGTTTGTAGGGATACCCGAGGGTGAGGTACGGCAGGGCTGCTGGGAGGGTGACAGTTATCAGAGACTTCCTCTGGCAGCTGGGGAGAGGCACCCTTCTGCCAATTCAGCCTGAAGCATCAAGTGGCTTGAGGCTCAAAGGATGATTGTGCACACAATGCTTCAAGAAAGCTGGTGAAGCTCATAAATCCCCCATCCCACAACATCAAGACCCATCCAGAGAGATGAGCCTGAGGCCCTGACAGACTTCTGATCAAGAACAGTAGACCTGCAACCAGATACACTGCCATGGACATCTAAGACTCTTCAGGAAGGCACAGTGGAGGAGGTGGACAGCAGAAAGCAGCATCTACCAGTATCCTCTCCAGCACCATCCGTGAAAGCAGACTCACTAGGCACCAGTCTCTACTATCCATGGCTTGGTCTTAGACAAAATACGTGTTGCTGGGGTCCACTAAGACAGCACCTTGACAATGTCTTCTTTCCCGGAAAGGGAGTCCCCTACATCCCTCACTACCAACAGGCAACAATACCACAAAGAAAGTCACAGTTGTGGCAAAGCACCCAAGGTCACCAGCCTCATCTCCATAGCACAAGGCAGCCAATCCCCAACAGCAGAAGGCCCAGGCTTCCCCTCAGCTTTTACACTCGCTCCAGGTGAGATTCATCCCAACAACAAGTTGGGTGCACAGGCCCCAAAAACACATGGCACGGGCATTGCAGTAGGCACCATGGCTGAAAAGTCATCCCCTCCACGGCTGTGGCACTGGGACAAGCCTTGTCACGCTCCCTCCCACCCCCACATCACGACTAGGACACACATACCTTCCACACTCCAGCACGGCACCGTGGACCCTGCGCCTCGACGCAGCCGCTCACCAACTGCTCCCTGCAACTGCCCGCGGCCCATGGCAACCACCATGCACTCGCCCCATTGGCCACAGCCTCAACGCCTCTGGGCACAGCCAATGAGAGCGCCCTGGCGCCCCCTGCAGGGCAACAGTGCTGCAGCCCCACTGGCCCTGTGCCTCCTGCCTGCCCTGGCCCTGCCCGGCCTGACACAGCCCTGAGGTGGCACAGGATGGGACAGGACGAGCCACCTGCCCAGCATGACATAGGCCACACTGGGGTGAGCACGACAGCTCAGGCTGCACAAGGCTCAGAGCATGAGGTCCCAGGCCATGACACTTTTCCTTCCCCTCAGCTTTCCCTGCTCCCTCCAGAGAAGCCTCATCCCAACAACTACATGGGTGCACGGGCCCCAAAACCACACAGCATGAGCATTGCAGAAGGCACCATGGCCACAAAGTCCTCCTCTCCACGGGTGAGGCATTGGGACCAGCCCTGTCATGCTCTCTCCCACCCCAAATCACCACTACGACACTGTGGCCAGGAGTTACAACAGGCACATCTTGGTGGGAAGCCTGGACAGAAGGACTTCTGCCAAAAGGATGGACAATAAAGTGACAATCACAGCCTCTCTCTTCTTCGCAAGGTCCCACCATCGCTTGTGATGAATCTTGCTAAAATCAGGGATGTGGTACCTGGAAGAGATGAGTGTGGGTGGCTATACTTATTTTCACCCTATTGGTGAGGGCACCCAGGACCTCAATGAGCTGCTCTGACTCTTGAACACTCCTTAATCCACAGACAGCCCCCTTCCAGGTCAAACTGAAAAATCTTTCTATACATTTTACAGAAATCTACATAGAGAGATCAGCATTTACAGGATTACGTAATAAATCAAGACTTTCACAGAAATGCCATTCATAAGAACTGACCCATTGAAATACAACTGTGAACAGGACTGCTCTACAAGCACACAAAGACACATAACAGCAAAGGGAAAGCACTTTTATCCAGGACAGAGGTTTCAGGCTTACATCCTCTAGCCTTGGTGACCATTCCTGATGACTCCTGTTTAAGAAGCACTGTTTGTTTATCACCAGGAAAAAAAAAAAAAAAGGTGGAAGAGATCTGTGTAATTCTCTTTAAAAATCTGGAAGGATGCTTCAAAGAAATATACAGTCATTGAATAGTTTGGGTTGGAAGGGACCTTAAAGATCATCCACTTCCAAGCCCCATGCCGTGATCAGGGAGGGATACCTCCCACCAGTTCAGGCTGCCCAAGGCCCCATCCAATCTGGCCTTCAACACTTCCAGGGATGGGCCATCTACAGCTTCCCTGGGCACCTTGTGCCACTGTTCCATCACTCCCATGGTGAAGAAATTCTTCCCCAAGTCTAGCCCAAATCTGCACCTCTCCAGTTCATATTCTTCATCCTATCATTACAAGCATTTGTGAACAGGCTCTCCCCAGCTTTCCTGTAGCCCCTTTCAGGTACTGTACTGGAAGGCCACTATAAAGCCTTCCTGAGACTTCTCTCCTCCAGGCTGAACAACCTCAATTCTTTCAGCCTGTACTCGTAGCAGAAGTGTTCCAGCCCTCTGATTATCCGTGTAGCCCTCCTCTGCACACTTTTCAGCACTTCCCTAGCCTTCTTATGCTAGGGATTCCAGAACTGGACACAGTACTCCAGATGAGGTTTCACAAGAGCGGAATAGAGGGGCAGAACCATCTCCCTCGACCTGTTGGCCACGCTTCTTTTGATGCAGGCCAGGATATGGTTGGCCTTCTGGCCTGTAAGTGCATGCTGCCAGCTCATATTGAGCTTCTCATCAATCAGCACCTCCAAGTCCTTCTCTGCAGGGCTATTCTCAATCATATCATCCCTCATCTTGTACTGAAACTGCAAGTTGCCCTGATCCAGGTGTAACACCTTGCACTTGGACTTCCTGACCTCATGAGGTTCAAACGGGCCTGCTTCTTCAGCTTCTACAAAAACCTAGGTAATCGATTTCTCTCCATGGATTGTGTTAAGTAAAATGAGGAACGGGCTTGAAATGAAACTTACAAAGTAGTACTAAGGTTACAGGCCATGCAATATCAATGCAAAGTAGAAAAATACAAATGCAAGACAAACGTCAACACAAGAAATCCCAGCAAATACAATCTGCAACAGAAAATACAAAAGTCAATACTATACTATGGAACCGGGAAACTTCAAAGCAAGGCCTGCTACCTACAGGCAGTGTGCAGAGGAAGGAAAGCACCACTCACCTCCGCTGAAGCGCAGCAAAGAAGCACACGGTGCCAATCACTAGCGGCGTCTTGGCCAAACAGCAAAGCTCGCGATGACTCCAGGGCAGCACACGGCAACAAGCCAGCAAGAAGACATCCCCAAGGCCACGCCGTCAAAAAGCAAAGCGCAGCAAACCTCCGCAAGAGAAAGGCAAACGCAGCAATCCTCATGGGTGGTGAAGAAAGAAGAACAGCACAAGATTCCTCTGGGCCATCGGAGCAAAGAAGCAAAGCGCAGGATTCCTCCAGAGCAGCACAGGCAAGGAAGCAAAAACCACAACTCCTCCAAAGAGGTGCAGGCAAAAACCAAAATGCTGCGAAACCTCCAGGACGGTGCACGCCAAAAACCAAAGGCAGCGATCCTCCAGGCTGCACGAGGGGAAACAAACCACAGCACTCCTCCAGGGCACTTGAGGCTAACAATTAAACCACAGGACTCCTCCACAGAGGTGCACGCCACGCAAAAACCCACAGCATTTATCCAAAGGCAGGCAAAAGTAGAACTGATGTGCTGGTATCCTCCATCAATATCGATGAGAAGAAAAGTGCAGAACACATCCCAGAGCAGCTCACAAAAAAAACAAAACGACGGCACTCCTCCAAAGTGGGGCAGCCCAGAACGCAGAGTGAGAGACTCCGCTTGCATATCCCGGTGAAGAAGCCTGAAGCAGAGATCCGCTAGAGCATCGTGGTAAAAAGCCAAGCGCGGGACTTCACCAGCTTGGCACAGCAATGAAGCAAAGCGCAGGACTTGTCCCAGGCGTCGTAGAAGAAGCAATGAACCACTGGACTCCTGAAGGATTCTGCGGAAACGCAGCCAAATGCATTGGGATAGAAGCAAGGGCACAACTCCACCAGGCAGCGCGGCGAAGAAGCGAAGCACAGAAATCCTCCCAGGCAAGACCAACAACGACGCAACCACGAAGCGCTGTACTCCTCAAGGGTACCAGGGTGAAAAAGCCAAAACGTGCAGGACTCCTGCTGGGCAGCGCAGCCGATGAATCCAAGAACGGCATGCCACGGGGCTCTCAAGGTGACAAAGGCTGGCTCGCGACACCTGCTCGCTGGCCTTGAGTCCCGAGCAGGGCTGTGCACAGGACCCTGCTCCCAGTTGCTGTCACAGAGCGTGTGACCTGCACTTGGGTGGGGGGTCAAGCACTGTGCTAAACATCGTCCAAGGCAGAATAGTCCGGAGGTAACAGGCCATGCAATATCAATGCAAAGTAGTAAAATCCCAAGGCAAGACAATCTTCAACACAGGTAAGCCCAGCAGGTACAATCTGCAACAGAAAATACAAAAGTCAATACTATACTATGGCACCAGTAAACTTCAAAGCAAGGCCTGGTACCTACAGGCAGTGTGGAGAGGAACCACAGAACTCCTCCAGCGTGTCTCAGGCTAAGAAAAAACCTAAGGACCCGTCCAATTGTTGAGGAAAGGACTTCTCCAGTAAGGGAGGTAAGGCTTTTCCCCTTGACAAGGAAGGACGTTCTCCAGGCAGGTAGCAAAGAAGGGCTTCCACTGCCTGTATGGGCAATACTGGCTGTCTAGAGAGCAGAGAGAAGTCTCTCTTCTTGGAACATGTCCTGCTCGTCTGCACAACACATTCAGAGAGTCAAGAGAAGGAGGAGTGCTCCGGTTTGTAGGGATACCCGAGGGTGAGGTACGGCAAGGCTGCTGCGAGGGTGACAGTTATCAGAGACTTCCTCTGACAATCTTCAACACAGGCAATCCCAGCAGGTACAATCTGCAACAGAAAATACAAAAGTCAATACTATACTATGGAACCGGGAAACTTCAAAGCAAGGCCTGCTACCTACAGGCAGTGTGCAGAGGAAGGAAAGCACCACTCACCTCCGCCAAAGCGCAGCAAAGAAGCACACGGTGCCAATCACTAGCGGCGTCTTGGCCAAACAGCAAAGCTCGCGATGACTCCAGGGCAGCACACGGCAACAAGCCAGCAAGAAGACATCCCCAAGGCCACGCCGTCAAAAAGCAAAGCGCAGCAAACCTCCGCAAGAGAAAGGCAAACGCAGCAATCCTCATGGGTGGTGAAGAAAGAAGAACAGCACAAGATTCCTCTGGGCCATCGCAGCAAAGAAGCAAAGCGCAGGATTCCTCCAGAGCAGCACAGGCAAGGAAGCAAAAATCACAACTCCTCCAAAGAGGTGCAGGCAAAAACCAAAATGCTGCGAAACCTCCAGGACGGTGCACGCCAAAAACCAAAGGCAGCGATCCTCCAGGCTGCACGAGGGGAAACAAACCACAGCACTCCTCCAGGGCACTTGAGGCTAACAATTAAACCACAGGACTCCTCCACAGAGGTGCACGCCACGCAAAAACCCACAGCATTTATCCAAAGGCAGGCAAAAGTAGAACTGATGTGCTGGTATCCTCCATCAATATCGATGAGAAGAAAAGTGCAGAACACATCCCAGAGCAGCTCACAAAAAAAACAAAACGACGGCACTCCTCCAAAGTGGGGCAGCCCAGAACGCAGAGTGAGAGACTCCGCTTGCATATCCCGGTGAAGAAGCCTGAAGCAGAGATCCGCTAGAGCATCGTGGTAAAAAGCCAAGCGCGGGACTTCACCAGCTTGGCGCAGCAATGAAGCAAAGCGCAGGACTTGTCCCAGGCGTCGTAGAAGAAGCAATGAACCACTGGACTCCTGAAGGATTCTGCGGAAACGCAGCCAAATGCATTGGGATAGAAGCAAGGGCACAACTCCACCAGGCAGCGCGGCGAAGAAGCGAAGCACAGAAATCCTCCCAGGCAAGACCAACAACGACGCAACCACGAAGCGCTGTACTCCTCAAGGGTACCAGGGTGAAAAAGCCAAAACGTGCAGGACTCCTGCTGGGCAGCGCAGCCGATGAATCCAAGAACGGCATGCCACGGGGCTCTCAAGGTGACAAAGGCTGGCTCGCGACACCTGCTCGCTGGCCTTGAGTCCCGAGCAGGGCTGTGCACAGGACCCTGCTCCCAGTTGCTGTCACAGAGCGTGTGACCTGCACTTGGGGGGGGTCAAGCACTGTGCTAAACATCGTCCAAGGCAGAATAGCCCGGAGGTAACAGGCCATGCAATATCAATGCAAAGTAGTAAAATCCCAAGGCAAGACAATCTTCAACACAGGTAAGCCCAGCAGGTACAATCTGCAACAGAAAATACAAAAGTCAATACTATACTATGGCACCAGTAAACTTCAAAGCAAGGCCTGCTACCTACAGGCAGTGTGCAGAGGAAGGAAAGCACCACTCACCTCCGCTGAAGCGCAGCAAAGAAGTACACGGTGCCAATCACTAGCGGCGTCTTGGCCAAACAGCAAAGCTCGCGATGACTCCAGGGCAGCACACGGCAACAAGCCAGCAAGAAGACATCCCCAAGGCCACGCCGTCAAAAAGCAAAGCACAGCAAACCTCCGCAAGAGAAAGGCAAACGCAGCAATCCTCATGGGTGGTGAAGAAAGAAGAACAGCACAAGATTCCTCTGGGCCATCGGAGCAAAGAAGCAAAGCGCAGGATTCCTCCAGAGCAGCACTGGCAAGGAAGCCTAGGGACTTGTCCAAATGTTGAGGAAACATATCACAGGACTTCTCCTGTCTGGGACCAGGGATGAACTCATGTACTGTACTTCTCCAGGACTCTTGATCATGAGGAATGTCCATGACACCTCCAGGAATTGCTTTAGAATGAATTACATCACAGGGATACTCCAGAGAAGTTAAGGCAAGTACGTTAAGCTTTTCACACCTTCTTGTTGTGCAGGTGGTGATCCACAGGGCAGGATTACTCAGAGATATTTCAGATGGAGAAAAGCAGGGGACTCTTCAGGAGCAACAGGTGAAGAAGAAAAGCACTGGACTCCTTCAGTGGTATTTAGGAGAAGTGATGCATTGGACCTCCTCATGCAGATGCCGAAACACATTCAGACAGCAGAGAATGGGCAAGTGGACAAAACTACACACACAGGAAGCATAAGCACACTCTTCTCTCTATACCTACGCTCTTTACACACAACACCACTTACAGAGAATATCCATGACAGACATACAACTTGTCAGTTGTGTACATACTGCACAAAACAGGTAGGTGAGAGGAAGCTATGCTTTGTGCCTTTATGTTCAACAGATGCTCCCTTTTCTTGGAACACAGGCAAAGGAGGAAAGGAAGAAGGGCTTTTCTGTGTGTGCATGTAGGGTTCATAGAAAGAGTAAGGCTTTTCAGTCTTCTCTTTTAAATACAGGCAAGGTGATAAGAGGTTTTCCATCTGCATAGACAAGACATGGGCTATATGTAACACACTTACATAGAAAAGCAGTGCCTCACCTGCCTCTACAACTACTATCTACCGTCTGTGCACACACATAACACCCACAACAATGGGAGGCTTTTCTGTTGCTACACGGACTACATACTGTCTTCCTTAAGACTACGCATGGACAGGCAAAGCTAGGCTTGCCTTCTCACTATGGAGCACAGACCAGGATATGCTCTGCCTAACAGAAAAGAGATGGTGAGCATTTTCTCTCCACATACAGACTGTATTTCATCTATAGACAGACTGTATGCAGGCAAAGCATTTCTAATTATACACCAGACACTGCCTAGACCAAAGCAGGGCTTTTTGCTCTGCTCACACGGTCTATGCTGGCTGTATAGAGAACAGAAAAACAACAGAAAGATGAGCTGGGGCAATACTTTTCTATCACCACACACACTATAAAGTACCTGCATGGAGAATACACATGGAAAGCACAACATATCACTTTTCTATCAGGACACAGAAAGAATTCTAGACAGGACACAGAGAGAACTCTAGTTAGAGTAGAAACATGCCACGTGAAGCAGGCCTTTCACATCTACGTCCATGGGAAGCATTGGGAGGCTATGGGGAGGACAGGGTGGTCTCTCTGTACATCAGGCACACTCTGCCTAGAGGAGCACATGAACACGGGAGGTAATGCTTTTCCCCTTGACAAGCAAGGACGTTCTCCAGGCAGGGAGCAAATAAGCAGTTCCACTGCCTGTATGGGCAATACAGACTGTCTAGAGAGCAGAGAGAAGTCTCTCTTCTTGGAACATGTCCTGCTCGTCTGCACAACAGATTCAGAGAGTCAAGAGAAGGTGGAGTGCTCCGGTTTGTAGGGATACCCGAGGGTGAGGTACGGCAAGGCTGCTGGGAGGGTGACAGTTATCAGAGACTTCCTCTGGCAGCTGGGGAGAGGCACCCTTCTGCCAATTCAGCCTGAAGCATCAAGTGGCTTGAGGCTCAAAGGATGATTGTGCACACAATGCTTCAAGAAAGCTGGTGAAGCTCATAAATCCCCCATCCCACAACATCAAGACCCATCCAGAGAGGCCCTGATAGAATTCTGATCAAGAACTGTAGACCTGCAACCAGATACACTAGCATGGACATCTAAGACTCTTCAGGAAGGCACAGTGGAGGAGGTGGACAGCAGAAAGCAGCATCTAACAGTATCCTCTCCAGCACCATCCGTGAAAGCAGACTCACTAGGCACCAGTCTCTACTATCCATGGCTTGGTCTTAGACAAAATACGTGTTGCTGGGGTCCACTAAGACAGCACCTTGACAATGTCTTCTTTCCCGGAAAGGGAGTCCCCTACACCCCTCACTAGCAACAGGTAACAATACCACAAAGAAAGTCACAGTTGTGACAAAGCACCCAAGGTCACCAGCCTCATCTCCATAGCACAAGGCAGCCAATCCCCAACAGCAGAAGGCCCAGGCTTCCCCTCAGCTTTTACACTCGCTCCAGGTGAGATTCATCCCAACAACAAGTTGGGTGCACGGGCCCCAAAAACACAGTAGGCACCATGGCTGAAAAGTCATCCCCTCCACGGCTGTGGCACTGGGACAAGCCCTGTCACGCTCCCTCCCTCCCCCACATCACGACTAGGACACACATACCTTCCACACTCCAGCACGGCACCGTGGACCCTGCGCCTCGACGCAGCCGCTCACCAACTGCTCCCTGCAACTGCCCGCGGCCCATGGCAACCACCATGCACTCGCCCCATTGGCCACAGCCTCAACGCCTCTGGGCACAGCCAATGAGAGTGCCCTTGCGCCCCCTGCAGGGCAACAGTGCTGTAGCCCCACTGGCCCTGTGCCTCCTACCTGCCCTGGCCCTGCCCGGCCTGACACAGCCCTGAGGTGGCATAGGATGGGACAGGACGAGCCACCTGCCCAGCATGACAAAGGCCACACTGGGGTGAGCACGACAGCTCAGGCTGCACAAGGCTCAGAGCATGAGGTCCCAGGCCATGACACTTTTCCTTCCCCTCAGCTTTCCCTGCTCCCTCCAGAGAAGCCTCATCCCAACAACTACATGGGTGCACGGGCCCCAAAACCACACGGCAGGAGCATTGCAGAAGGCACCATGGTCACAAAGTCCTCCTCTCCACGGGTGAGGCATTGGGACCAGCCCTGTCATGCTCTCTCCCACCCCAAATCACCACTACGACACTGTGGCCTGGAGTTACAACAGGCACATCTTGGTGGGAAGTCTGGACAGAAGGACTTCTGCCAAAAGGATGGACAATAAAGTGACAATCACAGCCTCTCTCTTCTTCGCAAGGTCCCACCATCGCTTGTGATGAATCTTGCTAAAATCAGGGATGTGGTACCTGGAAGAGATGAGTGTGGGTGGCTATACTTATTTTCACCCTATTGGTGAGGGCACCCAGGACCTCAATGAGCTGCTCAGACTCTTGAACACTCCTTAATCCACAGACAGCCCCCTTCCAGGTCAAACTGAAAAATCTTTCTGCAGGACTCCTGCTGGGCAGCGCAGCCGATGAATCCAAGAACGGCATGCCACTGGGCTCTCAAGGTGACAAAGGCTGGCTCGCGACATCTGCTCGCTGGCCTTGAGTCCCGAGCAGGGCTGTGCACAGGACCCTACTCCCAATTGCTGTCACAGAGCGTGTGACCTGCACTTGGGGGGGGTCAAGCACTGTGCTAAACATTGTCCAAGGACGCCGCACAGTAGAAAACAAGCCACGGCACTGGAAAACTCATACCTCACAAAATAGTCCAGAGGTAACAGGCCATGCAATATCAATGCAAAGTAGTAAAATCCCAAGGCAAGACAATCTTCAACACAGGTAAGCCCAGCAGGTACAATCTGCAACAGAAAATACAAAAGTCAGTACTATACTATGGAACCGGTAAACTTCAAAGCAAGGCCTGGTACCTACAGGCAGCGTGGAGCGGAACCACAGAACTCCTCCAGCATGTCTCAGGCTAAGAATAAAACCTAAGGACTTGTCCAAATGTTGAGGAAACATGTCACAGGACTTCTCCAGTCTTGGACCAGGGATGAACTCATGCACTGTACTTCTCCAAGACTCTTGATCATGAGGAATGTCCATGACACCTCCAGGCATTGCTTAGAATTAATTACATCACAGGGATACTCCAGAGAAGTGCAGGCAAGTACGTTAAGCTTTTCACACCTTCAAGTTGTGCAGGTGGTGATCCATAGGGCAGGATTACTCAAAGATATTTCAGATGGAGAAAAGCAGGGGTCTCCTCGAGGGGAAACGGGTCATGAATAAAAGCACTGGACTCCTCCAATGTTATTTAGGAGAAGTGATGCATTGGAAACCTCTAGAGAAGCAAAGGTCAAGAAGTGAAATGAAGGAGTCCTCCAAATTACCACAGAAGGTACGCAAAGCCTGCACTCTTCTCAGGCGGTGTGGTGAAAAATAAAGCGAAGCAAACCACTGCCACAACAGTGCGTACAAGCCAAATGCTGCACACCTCTGAGCGCTGAAGTGAGGAAGCAAAGCACTGTACTTCTCGACAGCATCATGACAAAAATGCCAAGCACAGCATTCTGCCAGGGTGTTTCAGCCAAGAAGCAAGATCACGCACTCAGAAAAGTGAAAAAAAATTACACCCTACGAAAAAGCCTGATGGAAATAGAGCTCTTCTCTCACTCAGGACCCACTTCCCTACTCGTCACCTTCACCTCACCCTTGCTGCTTGCCTGCTACCCAAGAGATACACAAGCAACACAAAAAGCCCAAAGCAGCACATCTGGGGCAATGCAGGAGGCTCAGCGGACCTCCTCATGCTGATGCCAAAACACATTCAGACAGCAAAGAATGGGCTAGTGGACAAAACTACATACACAGGAAGCATAAGCACACTCTTCTCTCTATACCTACGCTCTTTACACACAACACCACTTACAGAGAATATCCATGACAGACATACAACTTGTCAGTTGTGTACATACTGCACAAAACAGGTAGGTGAGAGGAAGCTATGCTTTGTGCCTTTATGTTCAACAGATGCTCCCTTTTCTTGGAACACAGGCAAAGGAGGAAAGGAAGAAGGGCTTTTCTGTGTGTGCATGTAGGGTTCATAGAAAGAGTAAGGCTTTTCAGTCTTCTCTTTCAAATACAGGCAAGGTGATAAGAGGTTTTCCATCTGCATAGACAAGACATGGGCTATATGTAACACACTTACATAGAAAAGCAGTGCCTCACCTGCCTCTACAACTACCATCTACCGTCTGTGCACACACATAACACCCACAACAATAGGAGTCTTTTCTGTTGCTACATGGACTATGTACTGTCTTCCTTAAGACTACGCATGGACAGGCAAAGCTAGGCTTGCCTTCTCACTATGGAGCACAGACCAGGATATACTCTGCCTAACAGAAAAGAGATGGTGAGCATTTTCTCTCCGCATACAGACTGTATTTCATCTATAGACAGACTGCATGCAGGCAAAGCATTTCTAGTTATAAAGAGCTGGGCTTTTCTCCCAAGTGACAGGGGACAAGATGAGAGGGAATGGCCTCAAGCTCTGCCAGGGAAGGTTTAGGTTGAACATTAGGAAAAAAAATTTCATGGAAAGGGTGATTGTGCACTGGAACAGGCTGCCCAGGGAGGTGGATGAGGCACCTTCCCTGGAGGTGTTTAAGGGACAGGTGGATGAGTTACTAAGGGACATGGTTTAGTGTTTGATAGGAATCATTGGACTCGATGATCTGGCAGGTCTCTTCCAATCTGGTGATTCTATGACTGTTGTCCAGGGGGCCCTGGCAGCGAAGCAACCCTGTGGGACAGAAACCTACCTCCGAGGGTGCCCAGTCTTCTACCTAGGCTGGATTTTTTTGTTGTTTCGATAACCGTGGTTTTCCCACCAGAGGGTGCTCCAGGCTGAAGGAAGCCCTGACTGCGTCCGGACTCCCAATGGAGGCTGGGGGGTACGTGCAACTCTTACCTATTGCGGTTTCAAGAACTTAATTTCACGGCCATCAAGATCACGTTTGTGACTTTTAGAGTCTGCTGGGTCTCCTTCTAGCCTTGGGAAAGCTGCTGGGACTCTAGGAAAATCTGTGAAATGCTTTTCATCGCTCAGCAAGGAGGATGTGTTTCCTCCAGGTCTTGGGATCCCAATGTTGTGAGATCAGGTCTTGTGGACAGATTCTACTGAACATGTCTCTGCAACCTGTCCCCCCAAATTCAGGAGAAGCGGAGTACAGCCCAAGTTTAAGGTGTGTGGGAGCAGGAGTGAAAGGGCACCCTTTCCAGCAGAAGATAGGCATTTTATTTTGAGCTGCAGTGCTATACATACTTCTCTCAGACTGATGGGAGGATGCCTGAGTGAAAGATACATATTAACTCAAAAATCATAGAATCACTAGGTTGGAAAAGGCCTTTGAAATCATCGAGTACAACCATACCTATCCACTACTAAATCATATCCCTAAGCACTTCAATCTACACATCTGTTAAACATCTCCAGGGATTCAACCACCTCCCTGGGCAGCCTGTTTCAACGCTTGATAGTCCTTTCAGTGAAGAAATTTTTCCTAATATCAAATCTGAACCTCCCCTGGCACAACTTGAGGCCATAAATAAGTGTTACTTGTGTACCAACCAACAATGGATTTGACAATCGTCAGGAAATGACTGCAGTGTAGGTCTCTATACAATGCAGCATACCTCCCTTTCCCCCCAGCACTGGTTAGGTGGTGTGGAGAACAACACAAAAAAACGTTCTTTGGGTGACCAAAGTGGTGTTCAGCAGCTCTTCTCCTTTGCAGCTCCTAAAACTGTGCCCTTTCCAGCTACACACTTGAGCAGCAGACCCTTCCAGGGACTGCTGTAGCAGCCCATCCAGCCACCAGTGCACCAGGCCAAGCACAAGGAGGTCCTTTTCTGTTAGTGTTCTGCAGCAAGGTTAATAAGCAAAAGGGCAGAAAGAACTCTGCAAGTTAAGCAGGTGGCAGCAGCATGTGTCTTCCTGCATTAAAATATAAATATTTCAGCAGGGACTGCCCCAACTTCAGCCCTTGCGAGCAGAAGTGCAGCTGAAACTGCTAGGAAGAAATGCAGTTTATTTTTGTTTAACAGAAAAACTAGTGAAAAATCCCCTTTTCTTTGCATTACAAGAAAACAGAAGTTATAACATTTTATTTGTATGCGATGTTTTGAGAGAGCATGAGCATCTGCTCTGCCTTTGTGACCTGCAATCAGGAAGAAGTTGCTCTGGGGCTGCATTGCTGGGGCTGCTTCAGCTGAGGTGCCTGGGGGCTTGTGTCCCAAATGCAGATTTCTCCTCTCTAGTAGAGGTTAACTTCATTAGCTAGAGGTTGAACTCCCTCTCCATGCCAGGCAGTGCCAGGGCAGTGCTAAGCCCTGACACCCAGTGATACTCCCTGGGGCCTTGTAGTCATTAGCAACCAAACATCATTCAGAAGCACATATAAAACCCACTCGGTGGTCTTCCTCATCATCAACAGTTGTATTCATGAGCTGGGAGGGGCTGCAAAGACTTCACACAGCTGGCACTATTGTGTGGATCCCAAATATGCCCAAAACTGCTGTGGATGTAGGAACATGGAAGAGAACCAGGGAACTTATTCTCTTTCTGTTTAACTTATGTCTGCCATTTAAATGGTTAACACAGTGATGTTTTTTGCCAGGGTTTGCTCAGCCAGGTGTGGAAATTCACTTGCACCTTACTATTCAAATGCTTGATGTGAATGAGTAATTAATTACATGAGGTAATTAATTAATTAGGGAATTAATTTGAGACTTCACTTTATTTAGGAAAATTCTTACTTCCATGACATGAGAAAAAGCTGTTATCTTTTTCTTTGCACCAGAGATAGGATTTCCTGAATAAGGATTTCCAGATTTAGCCTCACTGATGGCTCAGCTGTCTTGCCTTGGGCCCCCTTTTTGTTTTTTCATAGGTTGCAAACCCTCTGGAGATATTATTATTCGTTAATAAACATCCCCATCTTCTGCCTTCCCACATTCCTCCCACAGTTCCCAATTTTGCAAGGTATTGCCTTGTGTGACTATGATCTGTGGACACTGGTGTGCCAGTCCCCCGTCTTGTTCCTTGCTCCTCCTTGTGCCTGCCTGTGCTTGTGGGAATGTGAACTTTGGAAAGGGATGGCAAATGCTGCTTCATTTGGTGAGAGGTGTTTTTACATTGCAAGTCACAGAATCACAGAACAACCAGGTTGGAAGGGACCCATCGGATCTTATAGTCCAACCATTCCTATCTAACACTAAACCAAGTCCCTCAAGACCTCATCCACCCGTGCCTTAAACACCTCCAGCGAAGGTGAATCAACCACCTCCCCGGGCAGCCTATTCCAATGCCCAATGACCCTCTGTGTGAAAAACCTCCTCCTAATCTCCAGCCTAAATCTACCCTGGTGGATCTTGAGGCCATTCCCTCTCATCCTGTCCCCTGTCACTTGGGAGAAGAGGCCAGCTCCCTCCTCTCTACAACCTCCTTTCAGGTAGTTGTATAGAGCAATCAGGTCTCCTCTCAGCCTCCTCTTCTCCAGCCTAAACAACCCCAGCTCTCTCAGCCGCTCCTCAGAGGGTCTGTTCTCCAGCCCCTTCACCAGCCTTGTCGCTCTTCTCTGGACTTTCTCCAGAACCTCAACATCCTTCTTGCGGTCAGGGGCCCAGAACTGGACACAATATTCAAGGAGCGGCCTCAACAGTGCTGAGTACAGAGGGAGAATCACCTCCCTGGACCTGCTGGTCACACTGTTTCTGATACAAGCCAGAATGCCATTGGCCTTCTTGGCCACCTGGGCACACTGCTGCCTCATGTTCAGTCGGCTGTCGACCAACACCCCCAGGTGCCTCTCCTCCTGGCAGTTTTCCAGCCAGGCTTCTCCCAGTCTGTAGTTCTGCATAGGGTTGTTGTGCCCCAAGTGCAGGACCCGGCATTTGGCCGTGTTAAACCTCATGCCGTTGGACACTGCCCAGCGGTCTAGCCTGTTTATGTCCCTTTGCAGAGCCTCCCTACCCTCCAGCAGATCGACACTTGCACACAGCTTTGTGTCATCTGCAAACTTGCTAAGGGTACCCTCAATGCCCTCATCCAGGTCATTGATGAAGACATTGAACAGGACTGGACCTAGCACTGAGCCCTGGGGAACACCACTTGTCACTGGCCTCCAGCTGGACTTAACACCATTTACCACCAATCTCTGGGCCCGGTCGTCCAGCCAGTTTTCTACCCAGGAGAGTGTGCGTCTGTCCAGGCCAGAGGCTGACAGTTTCCATAGCAGAATGCTGTGAGAAACTGTGTCAAATGCTTTACTGAAGTCCAGAAAGACCACATCCACAGCCTTTCCCTCATCCAGCAGCTGAGCGACTTTGTCATAGAAGGCGATCAGGTTGGTTTGGCAGGACCTGCCTCTGGTAAACCCATGTTGACTGGGCCTGATCCCCCAGTTCTCTTGTAAGTGCTTCATGATAGCACTCAAGATCACCTGTTCCATGACTTTCCCTGGCACTGAGGTCAGACTGACTGGCCTGTAGTTCCCCGGATCCTCCCTGCTACCCTTCTTGTAAATGGGAAGTACATCAGCCAGTCTCCAGTCCAGAGGTACCTCCCCAGTCTTCCAGGACTGCTGGAAGATGATGGAAAGGGGTTTGGCCAATACATCCGCCAGCTCCCTCAACACCCTAGGATGTATCCCATCTGGCCCCATAGACTTGCGGGTGTCCAGTTGGCCAAGCAGGGCTCTGACCACCTCCTCTTGGACTATGGGAGCCTTGTATTGCTCCTCTGTTTCCCGGGTATCTACACAGAGGGAACAGCTTTCTTTACAATTAAAGACTGAGGCAAAGAAGGCATTAAGTACCTCAGCCTTCTCCTCGTCCCCTGTCACTGCTGTTCCCTCTCAGTCCAAAAGGGACTGTATGGTCTCCCTTGTCCTCCTTTTACTGTTAGTATACTTATAAAAAGGTTTTTTATTGTCTTTTACAGTCTTAGCTAATCTGATCTCTAGCTCAGCCTTAGCCCCTCTGATTTTTTCCCTACATAGCCTCGCTTCCCTCCTGTAGTCCCTCCAAGAGGCCTGTCCCCCCTTCCAGAGCCTATAAATATTCCTTTTTTTTCTAATTTCACTCAAGATTTCCCTACTCAACCAAGTTGGTTTTTTCCCCTGCAGGCCTTTTTTCCAGAACATGGGGATGGCTTTCTCCTGAGCTGCCAGGATCTCCTTTTTGAAGAGCTCCCGGCCCTCATGGGCTCCCTTGCCCTCAAGTGCTGTCTCCCAGGAGACTTTGCCAACCAGCCTTCTAAACAGTTCAAAGTCTGCCCTCTGAAAATTTAGTGCTACTGTCCTGCTTAGCACCCTCTTCACTTCACCTAGGACAGAAAACCCGATCATCTCATGATCACTAAGACCTAGGCGACCCCCTACTCTCACATCCCCCACAAGCCCCTCTCTGTTGGCAAACGGCAAGTCCAGGAGGGCACCTTCCCTCATAGGTTCATTAACCAGCTGTGCAAGGAAGTTGTCTTCCACGCACTCCAGGAACCTCTTAGACTGCTTCCTTTCTGCTGTATTGTATTTCCAGCAGATATCAGAGAGATTGAAGTCTCCCACAAGGACAAGAGGCACTGACTTGGAGATTGACCCCAGCTGTTTGTAGAAGAGCTCATCAGCTGCTTCTCCTTGGCTGGGTTGCCTGTAACAGACTCCCATCACAAAGTCTCCCTTGTTATGGGCTCCCTTGATCTTAACCCACAGGCACTCAATCTCCTCATCGCCACAATCCATCTCAATGGTGTCCAAGTCCTCCCTTACAAAGAGGGCTACTCCACCCCCTCTCCTACCCTTTCTATCCCTCCTGAAGAGTTTATACCCCACCATACCTGAACTCCAGTTATAAGAGTCATCCCACCACGTTTCCGTGATGGCAATGACATCATAGGCACCTTGCCCTACAACGGCTTCCAGCTCTTCCATCTTATTCCCCATGCTGCGTGCATTGGTGTAAATGCACTTCAGCTGAGTAGCTGAGTACAGGAGGAGTGGATGGGAAACTTTTTTCTTCTTTCCCTTCTTGTCTGGAAACTTGGGTATGACCTCTACAGTTTACATGTGATGTTGGCTACATTACTAGGCAGAAGCATAGAAGCAACCAGAGGAGGAATGACCATCAGAGTATACAGGAAGAGTCTCTTGCCTTCAGGAAGGATGATTTTGAGAGCCAGGCCACTGGCTGGGGATGTGTTTCTCTCAGTGGAGGGGGTGCCTTGAAATCAAACATAAAGTCAAGAGAAGGAGTGGTTATTTGCGGATAAACTGGGGGTGTTGCAGGCTGAGTGGGTGGCCTTTTCTCCATCACATCTCCTAATTCCCCAAGCTCCTCTCTGCATGTTTATGGAGATATTTGTTGGCACATCTCCCACAGCACAGACTAACCCTATTGCCCTCCCACAGGACTGCCTTGGTCACAGGGGCTGCTTTGGACCAGTTTTAGCACTTTCATGCTTGAACAGGAGCAAGTCTGTAAACATCAGCTCCTTTAGTCTCATGATTATTTAAAATATTTAGCCATAAGTATCTGGGCTTGGCTGCTTCCTGGTGGAGATTAACTGGGATTTTCTATATAGCTCTTGCCAGATGTAGGAAACTGTGAGATGAACCAATCTGCCCTAGGCCTGTCTCCATTTCCTCCAGTGGTTGTATTCGGTGCTGCTACCACACAGTGAGTTAGAAAAGTGGACATTTGTCATTCTGTGTTGGACAGAGAGCATCAGGCTGGCTTTAGGCAGGTGGGGAGAAGCCAGAGGGCACAGAGACTGTCCCATGCAGCAGTATGCTGGGAGTAGCCAGCACTGGGTCAGAAATAGTTATGCAACATGGAAAGGAAAGAAAAGCAAATTCACATTGCACCCAAGGAACAGAGTAGGTAGGACAATGTTTGGAGTGGTTGTACAACTCTGGTGCTTCCTGTTTTCCCACAGGCAGGAGCTGTGATTGTCACTTCTTATTCAGCTCCTCATCCTGAGAGGAAGACAGTATTGGGCTGTCCAGGGGCAGCAGGATGTTTATGGAGTAGGCTGAGTCAAGGTGCTGCTTTTAATACTCCTCAGAGCTGAAGCATTGGGGAAATGTACGTTTTAGATGTTTTTTTTTTTTTTAAAAAAAGGCTCATAAACACCCAAAGTGCTATGCAATTGCTGTGTGGGCTGTGTGGCTTACTGCCAGTGCTGAGTGTCATTTTTTTTCCTAAAGGTATTACATGAGGATTTTGCAAGGTGCTATGAAGTATTAGTAATTTAGGGAGGATTCATATACGCTGTGTTCATGTGATGCTGTGTTGAGAGGCTTTTCTTAATTACTAGATAAGATGTTAAACTTTGCATCAACTCAGCTGGACCTACATCAGCATGAATATCTAACCGTGGTGGAGAGGCTGAGGAAGCCATGCAACATCTGCTGCATGTCACCTCTCCATGTTTCATTAGGGACACAGACATTTTCCTTGGAGACATGGACCATGGGATTCAATGAGCCTGAGTGTCTTAAAATCCAAGTGAATTGCAGTCATCACCTCTTTGTGATAGCAGATGGGAATCCCATGGGGAAAAAGTATATATAGTGTGTGTTTCAGTCTGTGCATGTTTAAGTCTACATGTGCAGGAGAAGGATAGTCATAGGACAGATGGCAATCACTTCTGTCCCAGCAGCTCCCCACAGAGCTTCATGGTGCTACCCAAACAGCACAAGACCTTTTAGCGCTAAACGTTTCTCTAAAAAGATCTTGGTCTTGCTTTTCATTGCAACCACCTTAAGGCTCTTCTTGGCCTTCCTCCCACTTCCTCTGACTTCCAAGACGCAGTAGCACCACAAGAGCCTTGGGGAGACCTGAAGCACTTACAAACAAGCCAGGCAGATTCTTATTTATTTCTTCCAGATATTTCTCCTCTTTGGACTGCTCTTCTCTTTGGGATATGAGTAAAAGAGGGATGCTTAAAGCATCCTCAGGAACCAATTCTTCACCTCACTGATGTGAGGTCAATGCCACTCTTGAACACCAGCTTCACAGAGATTGTAGAGCTTTTCTTGGGTGGTCACAGTGCTGGAGATGTGGGTCTTAAACATCTCAAGATCTCCTGAAAAAGAGGTGGTGATAGTGAAAAACACTGGGATGGAGGGCAGAAAACCTCGGATGTAAAATATTGCTTACCAGAACCAGACTTTGATCTGCCTCCTGAAGGGAAGGTAAGGTGTGGACTGGGAGGAGATGGGCAAAGCAAGATGAGATCTCACAGGCTTCTGTTTCCCATGGGTCCTGTTTTCCTGAGCCTTGGCTCTCTCATTGCAAAACACAGACCCTTTCCCCAGGTTTCACATTTTGTGCCTGTCCTGTTTTTTGGGGGAAAGCACCCTTCTTTTACATTTATGGCAGACCTTTCCCCTTTTTGCCACACTAGTTTTTGCTGCTGCCTGGCTGGATGAGGAAAGCTCTTGCACATGTCTGTTGCTGGGCATGTGGGGATGTTTTCTCAGAAAGCTTTTGGCTCAGGGACTGGCTTTTGCAGAAGTTCCCTGAAAGCTGCATTTGTTTGAGAGGGCACCCAGATGTATGCCTATCACTTCTGACCTCTTCCAAGGGAACACTTTTGTGTTATGCTGCTGGCTATCACATTTTCTTGATTGCTGATTGTTTCCTTTATTCATATAGCAACTCTTAAATATTCAGAGATATCTGAGTTTTTTTAACAACTTTTAGAGAAGGTGGCGGCATGGTTTACTTTGGCCACCTCCACACTTGTTATTGTGAGATATTATTTCTGATGAGTAATGTTTTTGGGAACTCTGGAGTCTCAGGTCCTGACTTCTTTACTGCACCAGAAGTGGCAGGGGGGAAAGAGTCTGTTTGTTTTACTTTTTTGTTCTGACAATGACCTAGCAAATACTCCCAGGTTGTTTATATTTAGATAAGGCTGCTCCACTTCCTGTGAAAGGAAAATGACACATCTACTTCAGCCTGGGGAGAGACACAGCATGGGACTCATGGACTGCTGCAGGCAGGCATGGCAGCCTCAAGCTTCTTAATGCCACTGATGTGATGCATGGTGTGGCCTGGTTACTTTGGTCTAGCTGGAGAGGGCACAGCAGGGTCATGAATGCCTGTCTTGTTCCTCATTGGTGGCATTAAGGTCAGGGGCAGGTGCACATGAAAGGCAGATCTTAGCCCTCAGTGCCAGCCCCACACTACCCCACTTCTGCTTCTGCTAACTCCTGTGGGATATGGAACTGTAGACACATGTGGCATCATCAGTCTTCCTATCCCACAAGCTGGTTTTGGAGTCTATGGGATGTGAACCACAAATTGGAACTCTACTTGCCCCTGTTTTTTCCCAAAGGCATGGCACTCCCTGGTGTGACACAGTTCAGGAGGCATCACAGAGGACTCAGCTGCAGGGCTTTCATGTGGTTGTGCTTGGATTACATCAACCCTTCCCTGGACACCAGGCATCTGACCCCATCCAGGGAGACCAGGCTCATCAAGCCTGCATACCCCCATCCTTCATTGGCCCTGAACCTGAAGCATTCCCACAGCTAACAGGACTTGGTTGCTGTAAACAGGGCCACAGGCAAAGCTGGAGCTGTGCCAGCAAGGATTGATGTCCAGCCTTGTCCACCCAGCTGGTAGAGTGCCTTTCCTCGACATAAACCTTGACCAAGAATCAGCAGCCACAGGAGTCAGTTGGGACACATGGTGTCCCTGCTCAGTGACAGCCACCCAGAGCTGGGTCTTGTGGATGTGAGAGCTCTCATCCCCTGCCCGATCACATAGAGCTAAGGGATGCTCTGTTTTCTTCTCCTGTATGTTGCATGCTCCTACAAGCAAAATGTATACCTGACATGTTTTGGAAGGAGCTGGGCAGCCCATCATGGATAGGCACAACCAGGAATCCCCAAACATTTATTAATTTAAAAACACTTTAAAATTAATTGCTTGCAGAGACCACTGGCTACTTGCCTGACAGGGAAGGTCTAGGGAGGGCAAAAAATGTGTGAATTTGAAGCCTCGCAACACCACCAGTGCTTAGACATGTCAGGGGAGAGGAATTTTCTTGTCCTGGGGGTTCAAGCACCTGTTTTATCCTGATGGAGCCTTGGTAGCTGCTAGGGAAGCTCTGCCGATTTCACTTTGGGGCAGGTGCTACTTACATTTTGATTTTCATTTAATTAATAAAAGTGATGCAATAGTGGTTCTGTTGTACTGCAACATTTCCATTCCCCTGGTCTTATTTAAGTCAAATAGTTTAATTTTTGTATTGGGATCAATCGTTTTAAGAAAGAAAATTAAGACATGCATACATGCAAAAGCACTGCAGGCTCTGTGGCAAAAAGCCTGGGAACTGGAGTTAGATGATAGTGTGTTAGGGTCAGTCCTGTGGGTCTTTGTTTCACCATTTCATGGAGAAGTCAGCATGAAGCTTCTCACAGTTGCGGGATATGTCCTTCCTCTCCGGAGGCTTGAGCTTCCCCAGCAACAGTGAGCTGAAGGCACTTTTTGCTTCCCTGGCCCCTTTGCTCTCCCCCAGCCTGAGTTAGCAGCAGTGATATTTCTCAGGTTCACCTAAACGAATATTTTTCATTGACTTTCTGAGACATTCCACACACTGAGACAGAGTCCCTAGGGATGGCCCATCAGATTCAAGAATGTGAGGAGGAAAACCTTGCCTGCACATCTCTGACACACTCCACCCTTCCCCACCTCCCACCGCAAAAATATTTCTTGGGAATGGACTGCAGTGGAAGCTGTTTTCAGTCCTGAATGCCACATCTTTTACATCCACACCTCCATTGACAGAACTGAGATTTATTCATTATTCTTAAAATGCACTTTTTCTTTTCTTGGGGAAAACCATCACTCCCTTTTACTCACTTACCAGGAGGAACCATGAGGTTGAGGAAAAACTCCTGCCTGAGACTCGGGAAATGTGGGAATTCCTCTTCATTTTCCTCTTGCTGTGTCTTACTTTAGCACTTCAGGAGTTCTTCCCTGGTCACAGAGAAAAGCAAGCAAGAAGAGCAAGGAACTAGCAGGTGGCAAAGCCCTTGCCAGCAGTTTTCTTTCATAAATAATGCTTGTGACCTTGGTGGCTTTCAAATAAGATTTTGGTGCATGAGTACCTGCCTGGTGCAGACACAGCTAAGAAAACCAATTTTTTTTTTTTTTGCATTACAGAGACTGA
This sequence comes from Coccyzus lansbergi, assembly GCA_033558105.1. NCBI lineage: Eukaryota > Metazoa > Chordata > Aves > Cuculiformes > Coccyzidae > Coccyzus > Coccyzus lansbergi. The sequence goes on from JAUMJK010001839.1 coordinate 49,269, forward strand.
AAATCATTAGCATTTAGGCTTGAAACAACCTACCTTGAAAATGCATTACTTCTGTGTCCTGCTGAGTGCAGGCAAATCTGTGGAACAACCCCCTTTAGGCAGGCCTCTTCTCCCAAGTGACAGCGGACAGGACAAGAGGGAATAGCCTCAGGCTCTGCCAGGGGAGGTTTAGGCTGAACATTAGGAAGAAAATTTTCAGGGAAAGGGTCATTGGACACTAGAACAGGCTGCCCAGGCAGGTGGTTGAGTCACCTTCCCTGGAGGTGTTTAGGGGACAGGTAGATGAGGTGCTGAGGGACATGGTTTAGTGTTTGATAGGAATGGTTGGACTTGATAATCTGGTGGGTCTCTTCCAACCTGGAGATTCAATGGTTCTATATATACTGCTTCAGGGTCTGTGTGGGGAGCATGGGTACCTGTGTCAGGTCACGTGGGTGCTATGTGTAAAGGAGCAGAAAGGGTGGGAGAAATGACTGTTCTCGTGTGCTTTTATTTATCTGCTGGTTGATGAGAAGCCTTAAAAGGCAGGATACACCGTGAAGCACTCTGTTTTTCACAAACATCTACCTGGGAAGGATGGAAATCATAACGCTGCTACTAAAAATATTCAGGCAAATGGAGATTTTTCCAAACCAAGGTTCTGGAAATGCTAAATTTGGTGGTGATTTGTGGATGGGGGAAAACTGCTTTACTTTTTTTTCCTCTTAAGGTGAGCAGGAACAATGTAAATCCCAAACTGTTTGTCCTTCCCCCTTGGCCAGGCCACTGCGCTTTGAAGCACCCATCAATAACCCATAAGCACGAGCTTCCCAAGAATGCAGACCTACCAGAAAAACAGGAATCCCTTATCAGGTGACAGGAAATTCTATTTTTACATGAAGTGCAGATTAAAAATAAAAGGGAGAGATATGCACTGGTAGTGCAAGCTAAAATTAAACCTTGAGCTTCTCCCCTGTTGGCGGGCTCTTGCTGTTTGCCTGATTGAGAATCTGATAGTGAACACCAAGAAGGAACCTACTACCAATGTCTGCTCTCGGTGGGATTTGCTCTGCTGCAGTGCTTTTCTCTTTGCAGTGAGATCTATGAGAATGGCTTAAGCTAACTACCTTGAATCACTTGCTGCAACCAGGCCCTGTGTCCTGGACAAGCAAGAAAAGGCTCTTTCAAAGCTTCTTCATGTGGCTTCTTGACAGCTTTCTGAGCCAAAGGGTTCAGTTTCTGACTGCTCTGTCCTGTGCTCAGCCCAAGGCTTTCTCTTGACCAAACATTTCTGCATCCATTTGTCCAGGTTAGACATGATGCACTTAAACATCTTGAGGGTCTGTTCTGACCAAGTGACTCCCTTGCCGCTTGCAAGGGATGGACCAGCACATCTGGTTTGGATTTTGAGCATTATCTTGCAAAGTACTGGTGGATCCATATTAATGAAACAAGCCCTGAGCCACAGTCCCAAAATCTCCTCCTTTTCTGCAGTTCCTTACTGAAATACAGCTGCCAAAACAGTGCTATAGCTGTGTATATTCATTACCACTGTGATTTGTACAACAAATACAACCAGTTGCGGCTGTGTTTTTGTTCTTTGGCACCTCAGGGTTCTACCAGATGGATCATAGAATCATTTACATTGCAAAAGACCCTTAAGATGGTCATCAAGTTCAACTGAAAACCTAACACTGCCAAGTCCACTACTAAACCATTTCCTTAAGCACCATCTTTATACATCTTTTAAACACTTCAATCTGCTCTCAGGGCTTTCCTCAGAGCTGCACCAGATTTACCAGCTCTGTGGGAAGGGTGGCACTGGAGAAAGTCCCACAGGGACTGTTGATCACAAAGATGGTCCTAATGGCTCCTTGTCAGCAATTCAGTCAGGCAGCTCTTTTCAGGCTTACCTTTTTCAGCTCTATGGAGTTTGGACCTCGAACATTTTGCTTGCAAAAAACCAATAAAAACATATCCATGAACCTCAACAGGTAAACCAGCTGCACAAGGAACACATCTTCTGACTGCAGTAATATTTCTCTGTGTGTACATGGATCCCTGGTCTTCTGTGAACATGGGGCTGTCACTGCAGGAACGCTCACTGGTGACTTCAGGGTTTTGAGTGGAAACCTGTGTCTGAGATTCCTCCATGTAAACAGAGCAGGTTGGTAATAAGCAGAAATAGCCACTCATCTGGTCGCTATCCTTGAGTGTGCATATGCACCCAGATAGTCATGCCACCCTCAAAGGTAATAGCTAAATGCAGAATTCATGTCCTTGGAGACTTCAGTACTTTTTTTGCCTGCACTAGAGATAGAAAATGTTGCTACAGGCTGCACAAAATGCAGAGGCTGAGAGGAAAGAGTGCCAGTTACAATGATGCATACACATTGAAGCAGATCCATCATCTGTAAGTGGTGGTTGACTTTAAATGCTCCTCTCACCTGCTTTCTCAGCTGATGTGCTCAGATTTCTTGGACTGGATCCCCATTTCACATTCAACAAAACAGAACGTACTTTGAACACAACATATTTGGAGGAGGGTAATTGCAAAATTGCCTGTTGATCCTTCCTTTTTTAAGATGTTTGAGAGAGTAAATTTTTATGAGAAAAATAAGAAACTCAGCCTAAAACTCAAAACAGGAAACTCTTATCAGCTTGCCAGGAAGCTCTATTGCTTTGTGGAAGCATTACCTTACGGTCATTCCTACTTTCAGTAGCTGTTTGTGAGTAATTTATGGTTTTAAGATGAACGTCAAATCTTCCATGCAAGCATAGGAGAGGCCCCAGAGCTGGAAGGGGTGGTGGTAGTAGCAGAGGGTGGAGGGGAAATACCAAGGAACAGTATTTATATTCTCTTTCTACAGATATTTACAATTATAAGATTTTTCATTGTCTTCTGTAGTAAATTATGATCCTGTTTTTGTTCTGTATTCAGATCAGGAAACAGCGAAAATGCACAGGCTTAGTCTTCAGTGGTTGTTATACAGCAGAAGTGATTGAGGGACTCAGAATGATATGTAATTTATTGGTAGGAGAATTTCTAATTTACTACCTCACAAAATTCTATGCTTTTATATACCAAATGTGTACCTATATCTCTGTGTATAAAACCATATGTATGCATGAAGCTACTATGAACTTGTCACAGAAGGTTGGTTGGTTGGAGTGATATGGAGCTCTCTGATATGGGGAGCATATTCATGTCCAGAAGTAATTTCTTTACAAAGGGCTTTCATGCAAAGTGTCTTGGGATTTTAAAAAAGAGGTATGCAATGTAGTAAAATGTTTCAGAAACTCTGTGTGTATGTACACTCTTTATGTATCGAGATCAAGAGTTTACAATTAAGATCTGCCAGGTAGTTTTACTGATCAACACTGGCTTCTTGCCCAGTTTTTCCTTTTATTTTTCTTCTTTGTCTCCTGGTGTATCTATTTGAGTGTTTTGTGGATTGCTGTCACCCCTGTAGTTGCCTGACTTTACACCAGTCTTTCTAACAAAGATATTTGGTGTGCTGCGAGCTGTACTGGGCATGCAGAAAGTGAAGAAGGAAGTGCAATAGTGCTGCCATGTTATCATGTTTGTCACACTAACTGCTGACTAAAGTGCTTGTTTATCTTGTAATTCATGCTGTCTAAACTCTTTTGCTTAAAAACAAGATTTGAACTTTTGTCGGGAAAGCTGAACTTCTGGACCATGAAGGAAAAAGAATTTCCGAGTGTGCAACCCATGACCATGCTCTGTTTGGCATCAGGTCTGCATGGATGAGCTGCGATGATGCCTCTGGTCAGCTCACTGAATGCTACCAGTGATCCAGAGCATATTTCTGTGGGTACCTGTCCTGATGTTTAGAAATAAACATTGGTATGACCAGGCTTTGTGAATGTAGGGGGTGAGGCTTTTTCAAGGCAGGATGCTTTTCTCAGCATGGCTTGGGAGCCGTCTTGATTGGAGGAGTTCTTGTGAAACCAACACAGGGAAAGTTAAAAATGTCCATCCTTCCACCTCCTAACAGATAACGAGTTCACTTTGAAACCTGTCCATGCTTATTAGCTTGTGATCTGACATCTGTCTCTGAAATAGATCTTTTAAATGAAGTTCCTTTTTTCACCTCCCAGTTTTTAAACGATGGTCTTAAATCCAGAGTACCCTGTACAAAGAGGTGAGCATGCCAGTGTTTAGCACTTCTGGGAAGCAGGGTGGTTTAATGATTGCTTGAAGTCTTTGACCCAGCACAGCTGATATACAGAGGTGCAGTATAATAACTGCACTCATGTTTGAATGCATTGAACTCATGTTTTTCTCTTTAACATGCACTTATCTACCTAATAAGGCATTTGAAGATGTTTGTCTGAAATCTAGTGAATGGTGGTGTGTTTTTTGTTCTTGAACATTTGGTGTTTGCACTTGCACTTCTTTAGGAAGTAAACAGCTGTTTGCGGGGACTGTAAAAATTACTCTTCCTCTCCTCATACCTAGAATCATAGAATCATAGAACAACCAGGTTGGAAGGTTAAGAGCCTTTTTCTTTCTCCCTTTCCCTTCCTTCTTGGGTATACCGTTGAATACCCAAGGGCTGTAATATGCCAGGTATTTTGCACACTCATTTCTGGGGAGCTAACAGCAACAGCCTGCCTCTCTTGGAAGCAGCCTTTTGCCCACTGTCTCTTACCAGCATCAGCAGCTTCTCATGGGGCTGAGAAGTGCTCCTTTCTCTTGCCCCTCCACTAAAGGAGGGTACCTCCTGGGTATTTTGTGGAGTGGGACTCAGAGAGCAGTGAGGAGGAGTGTCAAGTAAGAGAAAAGAACTCAGAAGTACCTGATAAAAAGAAGGGAGGTAGGGCTTCTACCACTGCCAAGTCTTCAGCAGCAAAAACAAGAGAACCCGAGAGGGAGAAGGTGCAGAAATCCCTGGAACTCTTCCCACAGGTAGCGGATGGTGGTTGGTCTGAGAGGGAATTACAGAAGTTCCACAGCGTTGTGGCTTCATTCCTGAAGCACAGGAACAGCTTCTGGGTGGAGGTGGCCATGGCGGTGGGGTCCCTCTCCGCCGAGGAATGTCATCAGAGGTATGTGGAAGAGCAACAGGGAAGAGGGTCCAGGGCACACACCAGGACCACTGCTGCAGGGAAGCCAGAGCAGAAGGGTACCAGTGCCTCTCTTCTGGCTGTTCTGTTGTCTTTCAGTACTCCTGGATCCAGTATTTCTTGGGTAATGTGAGCTACAGACACCAACCCAGGGCAGGAAACAATAGCACGGGTGGTTGCCTGCTGTATTGAGAGGGTTTTTGGCCAAGTTTGCAGGATCTCATGGCTTCAAGCTCTGCCAGGGCAGGTTCAGGCTGGACATCAGGAAAAAAAATTTCACGGAAATGGTCATTGGGCACTGGAATGGTCTGCCCAGGGAGGGGGTTGACTCACCTTCCCTGGAGGGGTTTAAAGGATGGGTGGACAAGATGCTGAGGGACATGGTTTAGTGTTTGATAGGAATGGTTGGACTCAATGGTCCGGTGGGTCTTTTCCAACCTGGTGATTCTGTGATTCTATGAAAGGAATTTGGGGCAGGTGATGAGGTTGTGACTGATGCTTTGAAGTGCCTAAAGAATAATGAATGCTGTAAACTCATTGGAAGGTCTGGTGGCTTTATGTCAAGCCTCCAATCTGGGCAGTGGAGTCCTTTAAAGGCATTTTTCTTGACTGGAGTGGAAGAAGTTGGTGGTGAACAGGTCTGACCAGCCCTGGAGATGGTGAGCAATTTTCTAGGATCTCTGAGTGGCTAAGGTGAGCCCATTAGCCCTTTGTCATCCTGACTTTGGCAGCTTTTCCACTTAAATCACATCTCCAACATACATGTCTGCTGTGAGAAGCTGGAAGAGTAAATAAGCTTCTGAGAAAAGTGGAAGGGCTGCAGTTGGCATGCGCTTCCTCTCAGACTGTGATGGTGGCTAACAGCTCTCGGCAGGACTATGACAGCTTTTGTTCCTAGATGTCCTCTTAAAAGGCTGCAGTGAAAGGCCATGGATCCACGTCTATTTCTGTGAAATGAGGTAAAATGAGTGAGGGGTCCCACTAGAAGCAGATCATTAGAAATGTTTGTGAATTTACATGATTCCTAAAGTGGTGGGATGGAGGCAGACAGAAAGGGCAAAGCATGCTTATTTGTCATGTTAAAAGTTTGTCGCCTCCAACTCTTCTATCTCCTGTGAAGGAGTCATCCATGTCTCCCTCTGGGTGGAGAGTAGCTGATCTGGCATCTGGACAGATCCTCCATAAAGGCATGACCTACTTCCTCTCTGCTCTGTTTGAACCAGCCTGCCCTGGCTGCATGCACATCATAGTTTGGTCAACTTCTAGCAGCTTCCTGCCCATCCTCTGAGCCTTAGTGTCTGCTTTCCCACCTTTGGCAGCTTCTCCTGAGGGCTGGCAAACCACCTCTTTCATGTTGCTTTGAAACCTGACATGGATTGGTTTTCTCCACAGGGATATAGGACATGACTCTCAACCATCTCAGAAGGTCTTTAGGGTGTCAGAATAAGCATTTTTCCTCCCTCTCCCACTATACAGGTTGGATGGAGATCTGTACTTCCTCAAAGCCCTAGAGGGAGGGGAAGAAGGACAGAGAGTGGCCTCGAGAAGAGGAATTGCTATGAAAAATGACAAAAAGCCTGTACCTGCTCCTACCAGATTATCACAAGAGATGTGAAACTCAAACCTTGGATCTGGACTGAAACGCTGCCAAGGCTAGGATAATGTGGTGTTTCTGTGGTTTGACTGAGCTGTGTAGAGGACTGTTATTAGGAAAAAAAGTTCAAGCCTAGACTTCACTGCTCCACTGGCAACACATGGTCTCTTCACTGTGCTGTTCTACTGAAGAGTTATGCCTGAGGCCTGCCAGAGCCACCTCCACAGCACCGCATCTCCTTACAGACATGGGGATCGTATGTTGCAGGTCTGGGAAAGTACTGGAGGCAAAAGGCTGGAGCAATCGAATCAGCAGAGCTTAAATAAAATATTACTGCCCAAACTCACTACATCGTTAGTCACCATTTATGTAAAGTGTACTAGGGAAAAAAAATATCAGCAAAACCCCCACTACTATAAAGGTCACATGGTTGCACAGAGAGTTTTATGCAAAGTATTGAGGTCCATGGACTATGGTTTGCTTACTGTGGGCCTGGATATTTATTAGGCATTTGACCTGTTTTGTGGCATAGAATTGTTATACTTGATGTGTACAGCTGGCAAGGCAGTTCATCTCTCAGCAGTGATTCAGCTTACCAAATGTGGTCCACTGAGCACTTGCATTCCACAGCACAGCTCTAAGCCAGCAAACTAGCCCCCTTACCCACTGAAAGTTTGAGAATAACTTGACTTTTTTTTGCCCTCAAATTAGTGGTTGAACAATACGATAACTGGTGAATTCTGCTTCACGAATCCATATGTAGCTCTGTTGAGAACTAATCGCTGTTATGAACTGCCTGCCTTGGGCTCAAGCAGTTCTGAACCAGAGCTAAAAAAATAGATCCTGGTGTATCATCAATACTTGGCCATAGTGGGGTTTTTTTGGTTCAGGGTCCTTTGGATTCCTAGCATTAACACTTACTGTGTGCATAACACTTGTTCTGTAAATATCTCTGTCTATTCCTGTGCATGTGAGACATCTCTGGGCAGTAAAACTTCTTTCTCAGTTACTCTTCCATTTCCTGGATTGTCTATTGCCCCTGAGCAGCCTACAAAGCTCCAGACTAGGTCTTAAATGCAACCACTGGATCATCCCCTTTCCTCTTTTCCCCTTTCAAGGTTGCTCAGTTTTAGAAGGAAGAGTTTAGGTCTTGCATGACTCAAAATAAAGGGATTTAGACATGCTCTGCTAATATATGTTGATGAGTGCTGATGTGACCCCAGGAAGTACGCCAACTTTTCTTTTTATGATTTAGTTTGCAAGCCATGGTTTCTTTGTAGAGATGATGGTTATTGATCTGCTTTTACCCTTTGGCAGGATGAACCATCACAGATGGTGTTAATTGGAGAACTAATCTTCCTTGTGGCAAATGGTGTGAGTTCTTCCTCTGTACTCGGCACTGGTGAGGCCGCTCCTTGAATACTGTGTTCAGTTCTGGGCCCCTCACCACAAGAAGGATGCTGAGGCTCTGGAGCGAGTCCAGAGAAGAGCAGCGAAGCTGGTGAAAGGGCTGGAGAACAGGTCCTATGAGGAGGGTCTGAGAGAGCTGGGGTTGTTTAGGCTGGAGAAGAGGAGGCTGAGAAGAGACCTCATTACTCTCTACAAGTTCCTGAAAGGAGGTTGTGGAGAGGAGGGAGCTGGGCTCTTCTCCCAAGTGACAGGGGACAGGACAAGAGTGAATGGCCTCAAGCTCTGTCAGGGGAGATTTAGGCTAGAGATTAGGAGGAGGTTTTTCACGGAATCACGGAAAGGGTCATTGGGCATTGCAATAGGTTGCCCAGGGAGGTGGTTGATTCAGCTTCCCTGGAGGTGTTTAAGGCACGGGTGGATGAGGTCCTGAGGGACATGGTTTAGTGTTTGATAGGAATGGTTGGACTCGGTGATCTGATGGGTCTCTTCCAACCTGGTTGTTCTATGATTCTATGATTCCTCAGTTTGCCAAGTTTTCTCCATGTTAGAACTGGATTGATAGGTGCTAGTTAGCTATTATGGATACTTAAGCTGGTTATGATCTTTCTGTGTATACATAAGAATTATGAGTGCTGACTTGTATGTGAATCATAGAATCATAGAATGGTTTGAGTTGGAAGGGACCTCAACCTGCTGGCCATGCTTTTCTGAAGCAGCCCAGGATATGGTTGGTCTTCTGCGCTATGAGCACACACTACCGACTCATGTCAAGTTTCTCATCAATCAGCACCCTCAAGTCCTTCTCTACAGGCAGCTCTCAATCACATCATCCCTCATCCTGTATTGAAAATGCAGACTGCCCCAACCCAAGTGTAGGACCTTGCACTTGGCCTTGTGGAACCTCATGAGATTTACACAGGGCCACTTCTCCATCTTGTCCAGGTCCCTCTGAATGACATCCCATCCTTACAGTGTGGCAACTGCAACATTCAGCTTGGTATCATCTGCAAACTTGATGAGGGTGCATTTGATCTCGCTGTCTATATCATTTATGAAGCTGTTAAACAGCACTGATCCCAGTATGAACCCCTGAGGGACACCACTTGTCATGGATCTTCATCTGGACATCGAGTCGCTGATCACTACTTTCTGAATATGACCACCTAAGCAATTTCTTATCCACCGTACTGTACACCCATCAAATCCATATGTCTACAATTTAGAGAGGAGTATGTTGTGGAAGACCATGTCAAAGGCTTTTTGTCCAGATAGATTACATCCATTGCTTTTCCCATGTCCATTGATGTGGTTACCCCATCATAGAAAGCCACTAGTTTGAGCAGACAGGACTTGCCCTTGGTGAAGCCATGCTGGCTGTCATTAATCACTTCCCCATCCTCCATGTGCTTTAGCCTTTAGCTTCTAGGAGTATCTGTTCCATGATCTTGCCAGGCTCAGAGGTGGGGCTGACAGGTTGGTGGTCCCCGGGGTCAGCTTTTCTACCCTGTTTTAAAATGAGGACAATATTACTCTTCTTCTAATCACCAGGGACTTCTAACTGCCATGAGTTTATAAATATCATGGAGAATGGCTTAGCAACCACATCAGCCAATTCTCTCAGGGCTCTGCAATGCAATCTCATCAAGTCCAAATGAAGGAACTCCTTAGTAATAGATTGGGTCCTTTGATCCTAAATCAGGAAGCAACTCTTCTTTTGAGAATTTAACCTACCTGTTTGCTGTCAGCTGAGGACCCCAGTTATGCAGTTTTGGTACAAATGTGAGTCACCAGTGCTGTGTGACATGTAAACTTTAAAGATGTTTGGATGCAGATAATCCCTCCTTGTTTCATTTATGAATGGTTTAAACGTAGGCACACAGGTGGTGAGCTCTTATTTTGATTCCTTTCCACTGTCTTTATTAAAAAGAGTTAGTGAAACCTTGCCTTGAAAGTTATTGGTTAAAGAAGCCAAGAGAAGTGGCCACAGAGCTTTCCCTGGAAAACGGTGCTTCTTTCTGGCCCGTGCAGCCATCACTTTATAAGGAGCTACTGGTATTCTCATCTTGCTGCTAAATGTGCATGGTGGTAGACTGATTGGTGGGTAAAAGCTTTTTAGAGAAAGTTTTTAGTTGGCATTTGCTTGCAGTGGCCTTGTAAATTGTAAGGAAGGGAATTCCACACATACAGCCTTCATTTGCCTGCACCATGGCACAGGCGAAGAGGACAATCCAAGACCTATAAATATCTGCCACGTTCATGTCTTCAAAAGGCATTAATGGAGCCCTCGCTGACACTTGTTTACATGACACATAACTATCTGGATAAAAATCTTTTTTAAACCCTAACCCCAAACACTTTTAGAGTGTTTGATGTGCTTCTAACTAGTGAATGAGCACACCACAGTGAATGTGTGCTATACTCACCTGGGATTTCTCTCCCTTCAGTCAGAGAGGAATTGTTTTAAAGTGTATTCATCTTGCTTAAAATACTGGCTTTGTTGCTCTATCCACACTGCCTGAAGGAGCTGGAAAGCTACATGGTGATTGACTTCCTCGCACTAGCCTTGGATTTCTTAACATGCTGGATTTCCAAAGTAATCCATGTTTTCTCCCACTCTTGCACAGACTGGGAAGAGGGAAAAGTTCATAAGCACAAGGAAGGAAAAGGAAAGATCAGAAAATAATAGATGCTGTAATGTGAAAACTCCACAAAAATTACTTAGATGTTCCATAACATCAAGTCAAGCTCCATGCTGTTCTCCATGAGTGTTTCCAAACATCCATCTACCGAGCTCTGAAGGACTTGAACACTTCTGAGCCTAAGAAGTTTAATAAGTGGTTTAATAATCTACCATGTCCCACTATTTTCTCAAGTGAATGATGGGGAGTCCCCTAGCCCCTTGTCCCGCAGCTTGTCCCTATAATAAGAGAGACATTGAGATAAACAATGGCAGAAAAGGATGCTATTAATGTTGCAAGAGGTGAGTTCTGGAGAAGCTTGTCCCTAGTTCCTGCAGGGTTTGTAGCATCACTGTCACTCTATTTAAAGCCAGATTGCTTGTAACTCTGTGTTCCCCAATCAAGGGTTCCTGTCATACAGACAAAACAGTGAGGCATATTAAAGAGAGCAACTTAAAACAACAGTTTCCATACCTAAATCTGAATTTCATTGTTGTTTGAAGTTTATGTTGGAACTTAAGATGATGGAATTCTAACTTTTTCTGTCTGATTAAAAGTCCTGCCAAATTCCAGCTGGGTAAATTCCAGCTCACAGAAGCAATTGCCTTGTACTAAACTACACACCTTTTGTGAAATCTTAATCAGGGAGCTTCGTAATTACTACTTTTCCCTTCAAATAACGTGGTGAAGGGTCTGGAGCACAAATCTTACAAGGACTGTCTGAGGAAACCAGGATTTTTTTAGCCTAGAGAAAAGGAGATGTGTCGGGGGGAGACCTTATTACTGCCTACAGCTGCCTGAAAGGAGGTTGTAGTGAGGTGGGTACTGGTCTTTTCTCCCAAGTGGTAGGTGATAGAATGAGAGGGAATGGCCATAAGCTGTGACTAGGGAAGTTCAGATTAGAAAAAGAATTCTTTACTGAGTCACCAGCCCTGAATGTTTTTTAAAAATGGGTAGACAAGGTGCTCAGGGATGTGGTTTAGTAGTGGACATGTAGAGTTGGACTCAGTCATCTCGAAGGTCTTTTCCAACCAAACAATTCTATGATTCTATGTTTCTGTGATGCCCTAAGGGGTTGTGCAGTGCTGTTGACCCAATCAGCGTCTCATGTTCCACAGCAGAGAAAACCTAATTTTCCAGAAGCCCATATATTTGCCCATATAGTATGTAAAGTGCAGAATTTTCTTCTCCAAATCCTTCACAGAAAGGTACAGAAAGAGAAGACCAACTTCAGTTCCTACTCAGAGAAGGGACCTTTTTGTTCTCCTGACCACGTGGAAGCTCTTCTGTCTGAGTATGGATGAAGAGGAGCATGACAGGATCAGAAAAGTGATACTAGTGATGTGATCCCCCACCCACAGACACGAGCATATGAATGAGTTCCTCTGTATAACTTCCTGGGGAAACATTTTTAAGTAATTAAGAACTGCTTTTAGTAAAAGGAAGCACTTGGACACAGCTAATCACCTTTGGGAACATGGCTCCACAAACTGGCAAGGACAGCTCTGAGGTACTGGGAGGCATGGGAAAGCACAGATGTGGTACACAGTGCAGGTGCCTTAGAATTGCTCAAATAGTCAGAACTCTAAAAGGGTAGGCAGTGAGAGAGGAAATGTGTGTGCACAGCTGCTCTCTGTGGGAAGGGGAACGGTATTTATCTTTTCATGGCCATATCAGAGACGAGATTGCATAGAGAATCTTGGAGTGCCTGAGCTTTGGTCTTTTCATGCCGTGTTTGGGTTTTGCTTTGTTTTCTTGAGCTTAGCAGAAGAGGTGCTGGATAAATTTATCTGAATATGAAAGATTATTTTGTAAACTGCCTCTCTGGAAACACAGCCTCTCAAGTTGCTGCTGTCCTGTTCCCCCTCTATAACAAGGTTGTTTAGTCTCCTTCCTTGTTCCTGAACTAGTGACTGTTTGTCACTGAAATACTTGTATTGGCTTCTCCCCTATGGAGGCTGCACACTTAACAGCACAAGTGGTTTCTGAGCAAGTGCTGTAAGAACCCCCCATGCTGCAGCACCGCATTATTTGTGCACTTGACCTGTGCTGGCAGAGCTGTGCCCTTGTCCTGTTGGAACTTCCAATTAAATCCTGCTGAAACATGAGGCTGGCATGGAGATGTAAAGAACAGGAGCATATGCACAATGTGCAGAGTAGAAGCAGAGGTTGCGTCAAGAGCTGTAGTGCTGGCATGTCCTGGCTATGATGCAAGGGGTGACTGCTGCTACCAGAGACACAGAAAATCTCTGTTTCCTGTTTAACAGCAAGTCTTTCTTTGAGATGGCTAAAGCACAATCACAGTCAACACAATGAAAACTAATCACCTACATGTTCTAACAGTAGGTTTGGTTTGTGAACTTGTACACTCAACCAACCAAGCGAAAAAGACTCTGTACCCTGAAAGCCAAGCGATAGCTAGTGCACTGACTCTTCAGCCTACCTGAACACTTTGCTGGTGTATACTGGGCAAAAACTAGCAGACCTCCCCTTCTCCCATCTTTTCTTTGAGAAAACCAGCAAACTTCCGCTTTCTAAGGAAGCAGTAATTTTCAGCACAACACAATTGGCACAAACAAGAGCTGTGTGAGTAGTCATCAGATAATGAGTGTCAGGGCTGATTCAGGGTGCTCCTTTCATCCTTAGCTGTTGTCCCTTGACCTGGAGCTAGATGGATGCAAATTTCACAGAAAGATCTGGACCACATTAGCAGATGCGCACGCTTAATGATAGTTAATCTGGGGGCTACTGGGTAGTTGAACTGAAAAGACATAGTCTGCTGACTTGTAAACAGAATTTGCTGCTTAGTCTCTACTCGGATTTCCTCTCATCCTGAACATATGCTGAAAGGAAACTTGCACCTTCTTCTGAGCACTTTCCCAGCACTGTCCTAACTGCACTCACTGTCTTATTCAGTGTATCTCACTGCTTCATTCTGGGGATAATTATCACTGTAATGAACATGTAAAGAAAGGACAATGAAGACAAAAGTAAAATCAGGGCCAGCGAGATTTAAGACTAAGGTTTTCTGTGTCCTTTCCAGATTTTGATAAACCTGTAACATTCTCATCTGTGACTGCCAGGAAAAAAGTATTTGTTTTGTTGTTACCTCTCCCCTATGTTGAAGATGGGGAACTCTGGGTAGAACTCCACTTGCTTCAACAAGTGTTGAGGTTGTGATTATAGACTATCAGAAAACAAAGGAGATGCTGCAGATACTAATCAGTCATTCAGCAGTGCACGCCCAAGCCCAGCAAGGCTGATCTGTACATGTATGTTAGGGAACATGCTAAGGATGATTCATTCAACCTGCTGCACGTAGAACTAAGCTTTTTGCTTTTCACTTGTACTTCATTTTACTATGTAAGAAAATAGACAAATGTGGCCTTTCTTTTTTAATAACACTGTAGGACCAGGGTACAAAAAACAAGTTAATGCATTAATTTTTATGACAAGTACTGCAATAAGCACACCCTACATACACAGAATATACTTCTCTATATACTATGAACACAGTGATATAAAATAACTTGTCTCAGTTTTTCATCACAGTAGGAGCTCAGCTTATATAAAGTGACAATAGGAACTAGAACAACATGCTGCTCAAAACCAACAACAAAACCCAGAAGTGTGCGGGTGTGCGTTTAGGAAACAAAGTAAGAAATCAAGGGATTTCTGCCAAAATCAAGTCTTGAAAACAAATTTCATTGATCATAAGAGGCATGTGGAGAAAATCTCTTGGCCCAGGGTACAGGCTCTGGAGGGGATTGAGTGTTAGTGTGCGGTAAGGAGGAGGCTGGGTGAAGGCTGTATTTTGGTTACACGTGGTGGGGCACAGGCAGTTGAGCAAGCTCTGCCCGGTGCCCCACTGTGTTTTCTACTCTTATGATGGACCATCTACCTGACAGTGCAAGGTTCTCACAAGGTTCTTATCTCTACAGTAAGAACGGGACCAACTTTCACTGTGCACAATGAGAGTAAACATATCACTTTGCTGGAATGACAAACACAACCATTGTTCAAAGAGAAAACACTATCCACTGATTCTGAAATGTTCGGTGAACCTGGAAGTGGTGTTCCTCCCTTACAACCCACCTACTGTTCCCTCTTTCTGTTTTCCTTCAGGCTGGGGTTCTCATAGTCACACTTGCAGAACAAATCTCCTCCAGGGACTGAATGGGAGGTAGAGGTGATCGGGAATTCTTAATGCCTATCCCCCAGCAAACAATAAGGAACTCCAGCTGCCCAATTCAGAGCTGTTTCAGATTTTATTTTTTTTTCTTTAAGGACAAGGAAATGCTTGTGACATTTGCATGTAACAGTGAAACAAGGTTCTTAAAATTGTTACTATTGTGCTTACTGTTTAGCATTTTAGTGTGGGCTTGTAAGAATTAGGAAGTGCTCATTAGTTTGGCCAATAGCTTGGAGACCATGTGGTTTTTTATTCCTGCCTCCTGAAGACCCATTAAATAGAAGGTGCAGCCAAAGCTCAAAAGTGATACTGGCAGTTAACAGATTTCTGTCAGTGCCTATCCACTCTCAAAAAATGCAGCCCACTTCAGTTTAAATTCTACTCCTGCTTATCACATTCTCCTAATCTCAACATCTTTACCTTCATATTTACTGACTAAATCAGAAACCAGGGACATTACACCGGAAGAGTTAATTGCATATCATCATGAAGGACTGGTCTTTTTGTTCTGCTTTAGTTTTTTTACTTTATACAACAAAACAGGTATACATCCAATGGTGATCTTGCATCTAAAGTTATAACTTAAGTAAACATATTTTACTACATTTATTTTTCTCCTTTTGTATTTCACTCCCCTGTAACCTTCTTTTCACTCTGTTATTTTCCTTTTGGATGGAGGGAGAAGATGGGAAGGGAGCTCATTTGGCAGCTCATGACCCTCCAACTTGACTTTAATGAGATGATTCGCCAAGGCAAACTCTTCATCATCCAGCATGCCATCTTTGTCGATGTCAGCCAGTTTCCATATCTTGCCCAGCACTGTGTTAGGCAGCTTAGACCTTACCATCTCCTTCTTTGCATTGGCACCAGTTATTTTACCATCAACAGGCGAGAGTGTGTAGAAGATCTCATCATACATGGGCTTGTCCCTGGCCACCACCCACTCGGCATCATCAATCCCTTCACCAGCACCTTCACCATACCCATGGCCAAATGGACCATGCAAAGTGCCCTCAAAAGCTCCTCCCTTCACCATCTGTGTTGGTCGCTGTGACTCTTCCTGGCGTACAAGCACCATGAGCTGGGCAATGTCATTGGCCAGCATGTCTTCCACCGTCTCCAGCAGCTTGCTCTTCAAAGGCTGGAACTTGCTGAAGTCCTGTGCTTGCAACTGATCCTTAGAGTGGGACAAAATAGCAAGAGATGAGCAATATGGCTGTGCACAGTGCAGTAACAGTGCAGAGTGGGATACCTGCCTGCTGTTTGGTTCAAAAAACTCCTATTGCAGAGAAGTGGGGAGCTCATTATTCTCTTCTCTGATAGCCCTGCTTCTCAGCATGTGACAGGAGATCATAGGATCATAGAATAGTTTGGGTTGGAAGGGAGCTTAAAGATCATCTAGTTCCAAGGACCCTGCCATGGGCAGGGACATCTACCTAGATCAGGCTGCCCAAGGCAGCAATGTAGTATGACCGGCATTGTTTGAATTTACAATACAAGGTTCTGATCCAAAGTCCTTTGAAGTCTTTGACTTACGTGAACACTGGGCCAGGTCTCAGTTCTGCAAAACAGAAAACCTGCTTCTCTGCATAAAATAGAAAAGGGGCTTTAAGTTTTCACAGCCTCCCTTCTCTCTTTCTAGAAACAAAGACTGAAGTAGAAGACAAAAAAATACAGCTCTTGAGGAAAGGCATGTACACAGGCTTTTCAGGATATAGCTTTTAATATAAATCAGCAACATTCTTAAGCCTGAAAAATCTGAAAACAGAATGTGGAGTTAAAAGTAAAGAAAAAGAGAAGAAATAATTGGCTTTAAAGTGCTATTTAGACCAATGCTTGAGAAATAAAGGCAGCTATAGCTTCATATGAGCTTTATGTTCAAAGTGTTCATATCCAAATATAGCCTGCGTGTATTTAGAAGCCCATTTTAACTCTGTAACAGGCACTTTCTACAAGCAACACCTATCAACCTCTGAGTGGCTCATGTCATATTGTCTGCAGTTACTCTAATGATGTTTGGTGCTCCAGCCAAGATGCCACTGCTTACCTGCATCTTTCTCAGATTAGGAAAGTCTCCTGGTGAGATCTGATGCTCCCGTTCAATCCGGGCATAAATATCTCCCAAGTTGTTAACAAGTTCTTTCTTTTTATTGTCTTTCCCAAACATTGAGGGCATTTCCTTCTTTAGGGAACTGATAATGTAGGCATGAACCTGAAGGGAACAAAATAATATGGAATTAAGAAAAGCATTAAAGAGCCAATCAGAAAATTCTTCCAAGAATGCCTAGCAGTCAATATCATCTTGTCCCACTCCAAACAGCAAGCTCAGCTCCTCAGCTTGCCCTTATCTGCTGTGTGCTAAGTGCTGCTCAGCTATGCTCTCTGGCTGTGCTGAGACAAGAAGAGGACTGTGTATGTGTCTTGGGCATACAAAAACTAACATTCATTCATACTTGCTTTCTGGAGGAAGTGAATTTTATCTTTTTAATAATTTGTTTCTTCCACTAGGCCTGGCTTTATAGTGAAAAAAAACCCAACAAACCAAACATATAGGCTTTGGAGCTCTTTAGTGTGTTACAATGAATAAGGGTCCTTAAGTTATGTGACATTTTGGTTTGCTTTCTTCTATTGGTGGACCAAGAGTTTTCTCTCAGAAATGAAGACTCTTGCATAGAAAGCTTTTGGGAATCTTTTGATCTATTTTCTCAATCGGTATGAGGCTTTTCCTTTATTCTGAGGGGCTTCGCTCGGCTCACTTCAAATATTCACAGATGGAATTTCTGGCAGTGCCCATATAGTTATTTTTCCACATTCATAGCAGGCTTATTTGCTATTTTTGTATGAGTTTCTACCTCCTCTGCATGCATCTAAGCTAGTCATCTCTCTTGGCTAAGAAAATTTAAGGCAAAACTCTTAGAGTTTACCAGTTCCCCTGGTGTATGATTCTGACATACTGAATTGGCCCTAATTCTCAAGTTGTTACCATAGAGCAACTGCTTTCCACATTTCCTCAAGTGCTACCTGCTTTGATCTGTGGGTATCTTCCTCATTATGGCCTGTCACGATTGATGCACAAAGCAAGAGAGGTGCTTTCTTCCTTGAAGTGCATTGAACTAACATGCCAAGCCTGAGCAAAATTGGATGAAAAAAGGAGTAGTAGGATTCACCAGTCCTGCAAACTGAACTGGCCCAAATAACTTCCTCACAGCCTGCATACTGCAGACAGCCCAAAAAGAATGCTTGGATTCTTTTACATCAACACACACCTTGGCTAGCCGTGCTCGCTTGATGAGATCATTCAGTTTCCTCAGGGCTGCGTTGCGGGGCAGGCTCTGGATATCCCTGAATAGGTCCTGCTCCTCTGCCTCAAATAACTTGCGGTTGTCGGGGATGAGTAATGGATGGGACCAGAAGGACCCAATGTAGACCCTGATGACCTCAGGAGTGTTGACTATCTTCCCCAGGGACCACATGAGGGCACCATACACCCGCATCAGCTGTTGAGTCTCAATCTGGTCAGCCTTGTTGAGAACAACTCTCATCTTGTCCTCATGGTTCTTCAGGGCCTTGATAACCTCGGAGAATTCATCAGAGATGTCCAGCTTGTGTGCATCAAAAAGGAGAATGATGCGGTCGACCCGCTCTGCAAACCACTCCAATACAGCTGCGAAGTCATAACCTGCAAGAGGTGGAGGAAAAGCAGAGCTGTACATGCACAGGCATAGAGAAGCCTACTTGCTGTACATGAACTATGCCAGCCGTTGCTAAACATGGCACACACACACACACCCCTAATGTTCAGTTCTGTCTGGACTGTACTGCAAGTTATTTAGCATGGTAGGACAGTTTATTCTTCATACACAGAGCTACACAGCTTGCATTTTCACCATGGAGGCAATGAATCAGGGCAACTTTGTTTGGAGATGCTTGTGCTTTTAATCTTGACAAATCTCATTGAAATTTCATGTTTTCTTGTCAGGTTGAACTTGTCAGGTTGAACTTGTCAGGTGTTTGAACTGCACTATGACTACTTCTACCCACCTTTTCCCTGGGGACATACTTGGGGGGGGGGGGGGGGGGGGGGGGGGAGGTAACAGAGTCACGCTTTCTAGGGCACCTTGTGGCTACACTGATGGCTACAGTGATGTTCTGTCACAGTTCGTGTGGATGATTTCCCTCTGGCAGTAGTGGAACAGCCACTGGCTCTCTGTTGTGTCAATATAGGCTAGAATGAGGTGGGAAAGTGTCTGCACCTGATACTCAGCCCATCTTTTAGTGATCCAGTGAAAGCAAGGGCTGATTATTTTAAAAGAAAGGAAAAATATAACAGACGTCATACCGTAGGTTTGATATTAGCTGATGACTTAGGAGACTGGCCTTAACCTTTTGATCTACTTGAGTCTCAGGGTTTATCCAAAAGCATCTTAAGGTGCTTAGCTCTGATTTTATCGTGTATCAAGCCTGGATCCACAGTACCACTTAGAGGATATCAGTTCTGTAATCCCCTCTTTCATGAACAAAAATGCCACTCTACCCAACAAGAAAAGGGAATTAGTATTTGCTCAGACATTTTGTGTGTTCCCAGCTGCTACAGTAACATACAGTAAGTGACAAATGGCAGTATGTGTTTCACAAAGAACTGGCAGAATTATGCTTTTGCACTTCTGTCAAGTCAGACAACAGTCTTTATGCTGACTGTGGGAAGGTGGATGATACCTGACCCAGCATAAAATCTTTAAGCCAATCCAAACCAGAAATTAGTGTGCAAGTACTGCTTCAGCACTTCTCACCACGTAGCTACTCTAGTAGTTGGCTTTATCTGTTTGGCTTTTCTTGTCTGATAGTAAGCACACTACTGGTTATCCTGCCTCGTAAAACCAAGTCCATAGCTACTGTGAAGGTGGAGTTTGAGGAGGATGGAATAGGAATAGTAAGATCAAGAAATGCTGAAAAAAACAAAGCAGCTGCTTTGCACCAGATCTCTCACTGTTTGCTGTCACCACTGCTTTAAACTGTGCTTCTGCTATTAGCAATTCATCTCCTTCCTGTTGAGTTTTAGTCACTGGGAACTCCCTTCTTGACCTTTGAAAGCTGGTGTTATTCAGAGGATGAAAATTCACTAGATCACAGCCCTCTATAATGTGGAGTTTTGTGACATCGAATCAACCAATAGATTGGCTCTGTGTGTCTGAGGAGAGCATCAGAAGATGGGAAAGTTGGCATAGCAAACAAACTACCTAGAGAGGGAATAGCTCTAGGAAATGACACAAGTGCCTATTCCAGAGACAGTGTTTGGAGGCTTAGTCTAACCAGTCACAGTGATTTCCTGCCTGAAAGCCCTTCCAAGTCCAGGGAAGGAGCTGTAAAACAGCAAAACAGGACGCAGCCCACAGTGGATGGGAGGACAGTGACAGGTTGCTATAAAGCAAAGGATAAGGAAGGCAACACAATGGTCAGAAGAAAACTAAGGGAGGAAGGGAGGGAGAAGTGATTGATCCCTTTGAGGACATACAAAATGAGCAGGAAGTAGGGTGGGTGGTGTGAGACACAGGGAGGGATGGTTCAACAGAGAGGAAGGTGCTGGGGAAGAGTATAAGATTAAATGGCTGGAACTGAGGGGAAGAACAGTGATTTAGGTAAGTTCCTCTCCAGGTGAGGAGCTGCTGGTGCCTGCAAGAAGACAGAAGGGAAGATGAGAAATGAGCTATTGGTACTGGATATACCTCACTGCAGCTCATCTGAACCATCTTTGTAAAAAGCCACCACACTCCTCTGTGGACATGACTGCCTTTCAAGGGGATATAAAGAGACTCTTGTAATGTCTATCTGTGGGCTTATTAGGAAGCAGATAGAAGTCCTTCAGGATTAAGATTTTATGAATGTCACATGCTGTAATTTCTAAAGCAGGTCTCAGCTTGCTGATTACTTCTGCCTTTTCTCGTACTTAAATAATCTGTCTTGGAGATGATGATTCACAGCACTGAAAGAGTTACATCTTCCAGCCATGTTCTCAGCTAGGAAAGATAGGCTGGTGTCATATTGCTAATGCTAACATTTACATTAACCAGTACTTGGAGTGGCAGACTGTGGCCTTCTGCTTTTGTGCTGTTTATCACAAGGTTTTTGGGGTTGTGGAGATACCCATAGACTGACAAGTCTCTTGCTTTTTGTCAGTGGAAATGGACTAGTTCAAGACAAGTGGAGTAAAATTGATAGGTGCATTGTCCAGAGCAAAGTGTCCTTATGACAGCCTGATTTAGCTTTTATGTGCACACAGCAGAACTCGGCCCCTCTTTCCAGATTTCTATGCAGACTGACACAAAAAACATGAGACTAACCCTATAACGTGGAAATCAAGAATGGGAGGAGAGAGACAAAGAGATAGTTGTAAACTATACCCTGACACAGAGACAAGACTCAACTTGATTGCTTCACTCAGTGTGAGTGGATGAGTAGTCACATATAGACTTATTCTTACACCTGGTCAGAAAATGTCAGTGTGTTGCCACCTTGCAATGCTTGGTCTGTGATGCAGTTTTCAGCTAATAACAGCATCACTGTGCTTGAGCACCCATGCATGCTGAAAAAAATACAGGAAGATCATAAATAATGAAAATTGATGAAAAACAGATGGGTGTAACTACCTGTCCTTGATGAAACAGACTATTTCTGGAAAACACATTGGACACCAAAATAGAAAAACTAATCAACTCTTCAAAACTGCACAAAAATTAAGTATTTGCTAAATGTTAACAGGCAGAGCACGCACGTGGAAGCACAGTCCTTTCTATCTGTGCAACTATTTAATCTCAGTTCTTTTGCATTTTTTTTTCTCTTCCAGTTTCAGAAATGCAAAACATAGTCACGAGGATAGCGCTCCCCATCCCTCACCTTGAACAAATCATGGTTTGGTGCATCCTGCTTTCAGGTCAGATAAGTTAGGCTTATGGTTTCACATATTCCTAGGAATCAAAAGAGCCACAACTGCACAGATTTTATGCTCATTTTTGTGCTGCTCGTGGAGGAAATGCAGAACTGTGTGAGCATAGGAACTGAGCCTTTCAGTGGAACAGTACACTTCTGTGAGACTGTGATAGAATCCGGCAAGTTGGCAGAGTGGCTACTGCACTCTAGTTGGGGTGAACAGGGAAGTCAAAACTAACCAGTGCAGTGAAATACAAAATATAAGCAAACATTACCAGTGGGGAGTATTATGGTAAACAGCTGAAATACCTCCCTTCTAGAGGCTGCTAGAGTGGATGCCTTCGATTGCACATCAAGCTGTTGCTAGCACAAGTAACAAAACTATTCAAAGAAAAAATATTTTTTTGATGCTAAACAGCATTGCATGAAATTAAAGTCCATCAATTCCCTTGGTATTTGCTTTTTCTTCTAAGCATGGCTATTTGAGACACAGTCAGTCTGAGAGCTCTGCACTGCCTAAGACTCTTGTCCAATTAGCATTTTTGTTCTCACTGTCACATTGGTGAGTGACTAAATAGCCCTGGTGCTGAAGCCACTGCTATTAGGAATTCTTCCTTCCTGGGAGAGACAGCAAGAATAGTGTATGGTTTCCTGGGCTATGGGAAGCGTGGGCTGCACTGCAGCCAGCCAAATGGAATTGGGTGGGAAGCTGGAAAAAGGCTAGAATAAGGTATATTGGAAATAAAGCTGATAAGGAATGATGCTGCTAATCCTTTTCTTCTGGCTAGGATCTTATGCTCATCACTAACATGGGAAAGGAAGGAGATGACATATAGTGAAGTTGAAATATGTGTTCAGGATATATTTAGGAAGTACTAACCTGAAACAGGGATCAAATAAAATTCAGCCTGGGCATCACTGAACATGGCAGACTTGGATCTATTTAGCTCAGGGCAAGTATAAATCAAGACTGCTGGTTAGCAGAGTGTGTAAGGCTTGGTCCCCCCAGGAAGGCACTGCTGTTGAAGCACACAAGTTGCTGTTACCAGGTGTCTAAATCAGCATGGCAGTCAGCTCAAGATGATGAATTACAAGAAGTCCTAATTCCTGCCCTGGCTCTGCTGTACTTTATGACCTGATCTGTGCTACTCCCCTTTGTCCTCATTGATTTATGTACAGTTATTCCTTTCTCATTGTCTCTCACAGCAGGGTAGCCTGGACTCATTTATGGGACACCAGAAAAGTGTTTTTGCAAATGGACACCACTGTTTTTATCGAATTGTCAAAGTAGCCAAAACTGTGCTGCCTTGGTATAAATACTTCCCTTATGGGCATTTCCACAGCCTGCTGTTGCCTATTGCTAAGTTGTAAACAATAAAAGAAAGGAGGATACAGAGCAAGGGACAAGGCAATCTAATGAGTGGTTCTTTAGATGTGGACATGGATCCATGTCTTAGTACATGAAAAAGACCAGAAGAGAAACGGCTCTTCTCTAGGCAGGGATAACACAGAAGAAGCAAATGGCAGGAAGCTTTACACCATGACATCCCGGGAACACTTTACACCAGGCCCGTAAAAGAAACCTGTATATCCCAGGGGATATAGCTACAACACTTTTGACACCATGGATGCCCACTATGAAGAAATGCATGAGTCACAGGAGTTCAGCAGGACAAGTCACTACAGGCAACTACTTGACTACATTATACCAAAGCAACAGCAGCTGCATCAGGGCTGGTGATCTAACTGAATGCTGAGAAGATGCTAACTTCAGCTAAGACAGACTGCATTATCCTTAAATGCCTGATAAGGCCTAAACCTTCAGGTCTGATACTAGGAAACTTCATGGGTTGCCTTGCAGGGGGAAGGTGGCCTCTACAATCATGTGTGTCCTGGGAAGAGAGCCAGCACAGAGCTCCATTTCTCAGAAATACACAGCATTCCTCGGAGGAAAGCTTGCTACTCATTTGCAAAGCCTTGCTGCTGGCTACATGAGTCTGACTGCTGCTAGCACTAACATCGGTACATTAGCGCTTCTGCACACTATCTGTCCATAGATATGCTGTCATGCTAGTCTTTCCAACAGTAATGGGGGTAGTGAATTTAATTCAGAGTTCAGTTCAGGCAAACAAGGCTTCAGAACTTGGTCTTGGCCCCATAATAATTCCTTCAAACACAGTTTCCTCACTCCTGCTCCTTGAAACATTGATGTAATAACAGCAACAGCTACTGCCTTGAAATTCAGAACTATAACATGGCCTTCGTGGATAACTAAACTTTGATATAGAATCATAGAATCACCAGGCCGGAAGAGACCCATCGGATCATCCAGTCCAACCAGTCCCATCAAACACCAAGCCACGTCCCCCACGACCCCATCCACCCATCCCCCAAACACCTCCAGGGAAGGGGAACCAACCACCTCCCTGGGCAGCCCACTCCAACGCCCAATGACCCCCTCCACGAAAAACCCCCTCCCAATCTCCAGCCCAAATCTCCCCCGGTGGAGTCCGAGGCCACCCCCTCCCATCCTGTCCCGTCACCCGGGAGAAAAGCCCAGCTCCCCCTCCTCCACAACCCCCACCCCAGGCAGTTGGAGAGAGCAATGAGGTCTCCCCCCAGCCTCCTCCTCTCCAGGACAAACATCCCCAGCTCTCTCAGCCGCCCGCCACAAGGCCCGCTCTCCAGACCCCCCCACCAGCCTCGCCGCTCCTCCCTGGACTCGCTCCAGTGCTCCAACATCCTGGATCTGAGCTTAGGGGCTGGATTCAGGGACATCTCTGCGATGAGCAGCCACCAGGCGGACGACGCCCTCACAGGTCGTCCGCCATCTTAAGACATAGTATATCATGGTATTCTGCTAAACTGACACTGTATAGGTTAGCTAATTCTCTTGATATCTAATAGGAAATGAGACAGACTTGTGATGTTCCCAGCAAGAGGAATTTCCTATTTTTAGAAATGCTGCTGGTTCTCATGGGATGGGCAGACTGGGAAAGCCTGCCACATCTCTTGCATCTCTACATTTTCCCTCAAATTTATAACAAAGCTGCTTTACTATCTACTCCCTTCCCTGACCTTGCATCACATCTGAGTGAAACCTGAGCAGGCTGTGAAGGTACAGTAGGGCAGAAACTGCTGTTGTTGTATCAGCAGTTTTTATCACTGTCTTATTTTTCTGCCTAGAAACCACATTATTGCTTTTTACCTACCTCCCAAATCAATGTGCAGGGCAGCTGAGCACATAAGCTTGGTGGCAATGGCCACAGTCTCACCACCTTTTCTTACTCCTCTTCCATGGCAAAACTACCTTTGAAACACCAGCTTCCTTGAGATATGTTCAAGCCAATGCCTGGCAGCAGCCCTTCCTAAACATAAGCACCTTGACATTCTTAACTCTTACTGCACCCTGGGCTGGATCCCCTGCTGACAGAAACTGCTGGAGTTCTGCCAGCTTTAGCAGAGCTACACTGATTTAAAACAGATGAGGACCTTGTCCTATAGCTATTGCAAGGCCATCCAACATGGCCACAAGGGCAGTTTCAGGTTATCCGGGATATAAATGGTGACATATTGGGATTCCACCTACCCTGTACTTTTAACTGTTGTGACTAAATCAGCTGACAGCCAGATTGCAGCAGCCCCTTATCTCATTAGAGGTGTATCAGAACAAATTTCTGGTATGGTAGCATGAGCAGGAGATAGGTGTGCTCCATTTAGAGTTTTCAACTCCTGGCAAAAAGGTGGAATGACCACACACCACAGTCACAGGGAAATTCACAAGCACTTAATTGCTTAATTCTGAAGATCATTCCTTCAATTGCTCCCAGATGTTTGGATAGGCATTATTCGTTTAGATCAAAGTGCTCCCGTGATCTTCCTAACCGCACAGAGCTGTGCATAAGTGTGCTCTGGCATTGCTGGCATTTACTAGAGTAGCTGTAGCAATGGGATATCAAGGCCTGGAAGTCTTGGTAGAGGAATTTTGCAGAAAGACGACCAAGAAATGCCAATACATTTTGCAGGAGAAAATTTTCAGTGCAGGAAAATACAAAAAATAGGATTTGAGCTTGTGAGATTTGGAAAAGCGATAATGGAAACTTTTTGGGGACTTGAAACATGTTTCCTTTTACTCATGACATCTTTTTTTCCTTTAAAAACAAAAATATTTCCTCCAAAGTTTTTTTTCACAGTGATAGTTGCCCTAAGAAACTGGTTGCTTTAGCTTTTTTTTTTTTTGATTGAAAAAACGTTTACACCCCATAATACAAATTTATCTTTATCTCTACTTTCAAACAATCTCTGCTGAAGGGAGGAACGCTTGCACAGCACATTTTTCAACTTTCTGATGAAGGCTTGTGCAACTTGCTGCCTTTTCTAGGCTGCCTGGAAGAATTTTATGATCCCTTAGCAATGCAGAGACCCATATTAGAAAAGTCTAATACGAATTTTCACCTAATTCTAGATGTCCTTTGTAGCTATATTGACACTTCTTTGGCTATGGTCCCTGCAGGGGAAGATACCAGCAAAAGAAACACAATCCAGCTCAATGCAAGATGGCTGCTCAATTAAAAGAGAAAACGAAGTTCCCAAGAATAATTCCAATGCAAAAAAGCATTATATAAGTGAAAAAGGCATGAATTATCAGAAATGCTATGGGACAGAACACCAAAATATGGGAAACGCATCAGCTACTACCACCTTGCAGGGTAAGAAAACACCCACAGATATTAGGCTTTACGTATCAAGATGTTGCCCACTTCATAGGGTCAGCCAGAGACACTCAAAAGTTTAAGAGACTTTTGGCTATTCATCAGATCCATTCTAAGTCCCCAGGATTTCTAGATACCAAGGGGGCAATAGCTCTTAAGCCAAATCCAGTCCTGTGCTAGATTTAGAAAGCATGGACAGTGCAAGAAACGTGCTAGGAAACATTGGAAAGAAACCAAGCTGATTGCCATGGGATCCTTGCCTATGGCTCATCAATGAGTCACTGAAAGCAAGTATTTCTGTAAAGCCAATACGTACTAATTCATTCTGGTGGAAATTCATTGGGAAATAATGGACCATGGTGCCACTGATCTTGACAGAAACCTACCCTGAAAACATTTAAATTCTCTATACCGGATTGCAAATCGATTAAGAGAAACTGGTAAAGTCATGCAGTTTCTCTGAGAGGCTCTTGCTAGCGAATCTGTCTACAGCTAGTACAGCTCGAGGTGAAATTCACATAAAATCCTTTTGGATTTTACTACTGGCAGTTGGAAGACTTACCTCTGCTAATTCTCTGTTTTTCTCCAGAAAGGATTCCTGGTGTATCTATGACGCTGATGCTTTCTAACACAGGGTTAGGTAGTTGGGCACAAACGAACCTGTGAGAAAATAAACATGTTTAAAGCAAATAAATTAAAAAAAGATATTTATGATGTACTGAACATCACAGGCAGCAAGGGATGAGTCAAGGTCTGATCTCATTTACAAGTCTTCAGTTGGAGCTTGGAGCTACTCTTGATTTAAAGAGATAAGAAAGAAGCCTATGCTGAGCACCTTCTCCATTTTGCTACTTCTGGAACATAGGTCTCAGTTATCACCTATGACAGGGTTTTTTGAGGAAGTGAGGGGTGGTTTTGTCTGTTTGGTTGGTTGGGGTTTTTTTAAGCCCCAAATTGTGAATTATGGATGAAAATGTAGATATCCAAATATTTTCATTTGCTGTTTAGATTTCAGCAAGTTGTATTTTCAGATTTTTCGTCTCTTTTAAATCTGGTCTTTAACAGATAGAAAGTATGCTATTCTTGCACCACAGGCAGCATAAGATCTTAAGAGGTTGCTTAGTCTCTCCTCCAGCCTCAAGACAGGATCAATAAGATTTCCATCTAAAGTGTTCACCAAATCCATAACAATGCAGACTCACCAACAACTGACTGAAGAGCCTACTCCATTACTTATCCTTTCATCAAAACTCCTTTTTCTTAACTTATCTAAAATCTCCCACACTACAATGCCTTTCAGTCTCAAACACAGCAGATATAGAAAATTATTCCCTGCTTGTCATGGAGTATACTGTTCCCATCCGGTCTTCCCTCTGAAGAAAACAGTTTGGCTTGTGTGTCTCTCCTACCTCTCCTGCCCTCCCTCTTTCAGTCCTCTCTGGCTACCTTTCTGGCTCATTTCCAAATCCCTGAAGACCCTTGCAGCCTTCCTTTGGGTCCTCTCAAGCTATTCCACATATTTCTTCAAGGATGATGCCCCAAGCTGGTGCAGTACTCCAGCTGTGACCTTGCCAGTGGTGAACAGAGTGGATAGATTGCTCCTTGTCTCTTACATATGACAGTGCTGTTTACATATCTCAGTGAGATGTTTACTTTTTCAACAGCAGTATGACACTGTTGACTTACACTGTTTGTAATTCACTGCTCTCCCCTCTACAGACCCATTTTTGAGGAATTGCTCTTTAACTACTTGTTTCCTATCTTGTATCTATGCAAAGATTGCCTAAGAAGAATAACTTGTGCTTGTTCTCAGTGGGTTGTAGCTTATCTATTTCAGTTACTACTAACAGCAAAAGACAGTAAAAGCCTATCCACCTACATAGCTCCTGGTAACATTTCATGCTATAAATGTGTGTATGTGAACATATGCTTATTAAAGGCTGGTGTGACATCCAGGCATAGAAAAACCCCAATGCTACTGTGGGAGGAAACAGAATCACAGAGGATGGAGGTTGGTACAAGGGCCACTAGGCACATTCAAGGCAGACAAATCCCTGCAGCACTCTGACTAGCTGGTTCTCCTGAAGTCCCTGCAGCTATGAGTTGCTCCACGCTATGCTACAACCTCACCCAATTTTTCTACTTCTATGATTCCAAAGAGATTCTGACAAACAAATTCTCATGGGTTAGGCGAGTGTCTTCTCTCCAAAGCAGTCAGCTATTCCAGACCACACATCCAGTTTAGCAGGTGGCAACAGGGAGCATTTCTGAACATTTAACACCTCGTATGAAGAGGGGAGGGGCTGACTGGATTCTCCTCTTAAACTCCAGGCACAGCTGCAAAGAACAAAAGACTCAGAAGGTCACGTTATCCATCTTTCCAGCCAACCTAGGTTTGCTCTCCATTACTATAGCCCTGAGCATTCCTTGTGGTCTAATATTAAACAGCTCAGGCAAGGGAATTTTCCCCTGATTTCTCTAGAGCAAGCACTGCACATATTTCAGATAGAAGTCAGAGGCCAGCATGAGTAAGTCCATTCTGGCACTGTAGGCAAGATTCTTAAGGCCGTTGTCATCCTGGCAGAACTGTGGAACCTTGGGGAGCATGACCTTATTCTACCTGGAGGTCATATGAAGAGAAGAGTATGGTGCCAAACTACTTTTACTAACTCTACAGGCAGAACATGGGGATGAAGGAGGAGCCTCTTATTCATGATGTCTCCTGCTGTTGACAACACAAAAGGGGGATTGACTCCACCACCTTCACTTCCTAAAGCAGAATTTGGAGGTGGGAGGAGCCTAGCAACCAAACCAATATGATATTAAAGTAATGAATCACATTCCTGATTTTGCTCCAGGCCCTTGGTGTCAAACAAATCCTCCTGGTAACGAGGTGCAACCTGTAATCTCTCTGTTGGCATCCCTCCAGTACTGGTGTACTGCCAATAGAGTTGGAATGAGGAAAACATGCCTTTCTCTCAATATCCAGGAATGACATGGGGCAAGGAAAGGACAAGAGAGAGGGTCATAACATGGTACCACGTAGCTGCTATCTTAGAATCATAGAACAACCAGGTTGGAAGGGACCCACCGGATCTTCTAGTCCAACCATTCCTATCAAACACTAAACCAAGTTCCTCAAGACCTAGAATCATAGAACAACCAGGTTGGAAGGGACCCACCGGATCTTCTAGTCCAACCATTCCTATCTAACACTAAACCAAGTCCCTCAAGACCTCATCCACCCGTGCCTTAAACACCTCCAGGGAAGGTGAATCAACCACCTCCCCGGGCAGCCTATTCCAATGCCCAATGACCCTCTGTGTGAAAAACTTCCTCCTAATCTCCAGTCTAAATCTCCCCTGGCGGAGCTTGAGGTCATTCACTCTTGTCCTGTCCCCTGCCACTTGGGAGAAGAGGCCAGCTCCCTCCCCTCTACAACCACCTTTCAGGTACTTGTAGAGAGTAATGAGGTCTCCTCTCAGCCTCCTCTTCTCCAGCCTAAACAACCCCAGCTCTCTCAGCCGCTCCTCAGAGGGTCTGTTCTCCAGCCCCTTCACCAGCCTTGTCGCTCTTCTCTGGACTTGCTCCAGAGCCTCAACATCCTTCTTGTGCTGAGGGGCCCAGAACTGGACACAGTATTCAAGGAGCGGCCTCACCAGTGCTGAATACAGAGGGAGAATAACCTCCCTGAACCTGCTGGTCACACCATTTCTGATACAAGCCAGGATGCCATTGGCCTTCTTGGCCACCTGGGCACACTGCTGGCTCATCTTCAGTTGGCTGTCGACCAACACCCCCAGGTCCCTCTCCTCCTGGCAGTTTTCCAGACAGGCTTCTCCCAGTCTGTAGCTCTGCATAGGGTTGTTGTGCCCCAAGTGCAGGACCCAGCATTTGCCCATGTTGAACCTCATACTATTGGACACTGCCCAGTGGTCCAGCCTGTTTAGGTCCTTTTGCAGAGCCTCCCTACCCTCCAGCAGATCAACACTTCCACACAGCTTTGTGTCATCTGCAAACTTGCTAAGGGTACCCTCAATGCCTTCATCCAGATCATTGATGAAGACACTGAACAGGGCTGGACCTAGAATAGGGCAGCCTATTCCAATGCCCAATGACCCTTTCTGTGAAAAACTTCCTCCTAATCTCCAGCCTAAATCTACCCTGGCGGAGCTTGAGGCCATTCCCTCTTGTCCTGTCCCCTGTCACTTGGGAGAAGAGGCCAGCTCCCTCCTCTACAACCTCCCTTCAGGTAGCTGTAGAGAGTAATGAGGTTGTAGAGAACCTGGGGCTGATCTTTTCAGTCCTATCTCTGCCCTAATCCAGGAAGGTACAGGCAAGTGCTCTACCTGCTAGGAAGGAGGAAACAGGTGCTGTACAGCACAGTTAACTGCTGTCTCCCAGCTAAATCCCAACTGCTTCAAATCCTGAAGCTTCTCTTGCTTCCTAGAAAGCAACAGATCCCAGTCTCTCCCAGGAAGTGAGTATCACCTCCCAGCTCTGCCAGCAGCAGGCTCCACACCCCAAAGGACAGGTATCATGCTATCTGTGAATACTGCTGCTTTGTGTTGCTCTGTTCCACTGGTGCCCATAGTCATCATTACCTTTAACAACTGAAGGTTGAAGTAGACCTGCCCATGGTTACTTTCTCACCTCTTCTTAAAGGAGTTGCTCTTGGAGATTAACTCTCCCTTCTTAAAATTTCCCACTTGCAACCTCCTAGCTGAGCTTAGTGCCTTAGTAAACACATAGCAGCAGCAAGATAAATGCAACTGCCTCTTGCCAAGAAGCCAGGCCCACAAGAGGGTTAAGTGTGGGTGGTTTGATCCAGTCCAGTGGGTGCACCCTGACTTACATCTGCTAATTTCTGTCTAAGTAAATTCTTGTACACACTTCATTTCCTAATTAGTCAGGTACTACTACCTGCATTTTCAGCACTGTAATGATTGCACTGCTGAGCAAGCGTCCCTCAGCATGGCTTCCTCTGCTAGTTTAGAAAACATTACCCCCTTTTCATTATCTGTCAGCAGAAAAGGGTTAATTAGCTGTTGTAGCTACTCCCTGCATTGTTAGCAAGGCTGCACTTCTGCTGTGGCTGAATGACACTGCTGCACCATTCTGCGCTGCGGTCCCTGCAGAAGAAGGAAGAGTAACAAGAGTACAGCACAATGCAGTGACCTCGTCTAATGGACACAGAGACGCATTGCTGTATTAGGCATAGAATGCTTTCAGGGCACATCAATCAGCCCAGTGCTGCACTACTTGCTTTAATTCTTACCGCCCCCTGCCTTGGTCCTGATGTTGCTTCTCCTCTGTAGTCAGCAGTCTGTTAGCTGCGGCTGTTCCTGCTATCAGATGAGCTGCTCTGAACAATCTTCTATTAATCCACTATCTCTGCATTCCAGGCAGGAGGCCTGTTATTTTCGTAAGACAAAACCCCTTCCTCCCCTGATGTAGGGAGTGGGCAGTCAGCCACGTGACCTAACTGTTGGCCATGTGCAGTTGTTCTGGGTTCTCAAAATATCTCAAAAATACTGAAAACATTTCAAACTCTCTGGTGTAGGACCATGTTGACGTACTTGACTGATGAGCCCGTGTAGCAATCAGATACTGCTTCCTGCAGGACCGTGAGGTTCTCCACATAATAGCAACTGCAGTTAGGTCCCTCTTTTCTAATCAACCTTCTCCCCATGCTTCTCTGCAGGCCCCTTCCATGTCTTACTGCAACATATACCCACACTCCCGCAGTCAGGGCTGGTAGGAGGTGCTGCATTCGTTGGAGAGACACTCTCAAAGCCTGGAAGTCAGAAAGGAAGCCAAAGCACAGCTCTCCTGGTTGTTTGGCTGAGCAGATGCCATGTTTGCAACATCTTCCAACTGTGTTAGCAGGGAAGGCGCCAATGATGGGTGTAGTCGGTTTTTTCCCATCTGCCTGCTGCAGCACAGTTTGTGCTTGTCTAGGATATGGGTGTGTGCTGCTGGCTTCCTGCAGGGCCAAGAACCAAAACCCAGTATGGTTGGGTTGTGTCCAGAGGGTTGAAAGGTTACATTCCTCATGTCACATAGCCACTGCCCAACACCTCTGCTACAGTGTTTTTATGGCAAAGACATTAGAGCTGTCACCAGTTTGCACCTGAGGTTACATGTTTAAGACATCAGAATGGTGAGAGAGTAGTTTTGTTACAATGGGGACATTCAAGCACCCTTTAAAAAATCAAGGAAGCAATGATGTGCATATTGTGGCAGTTCCCCTTCTCTACTGACTTCAGGGGCTATGTCTGGTTGGACTATTTAATTTCAGTCTGAACTATTTAATTTCAGAACTGAACTGACAGCAGAGAAGAAGATAGGAATATAAAAGCAAATAAGAGCGAAGTGTAAAAAAAAAAAAAGATACTTATCTCTAGACTCCTACATGACAAGCTTGACAGATTGTGCTGTTTTCTGTTTTGTTTGTTGAAGTAAAATGAATATTTGTCCCACTTGAATTAGTTAATTTGCCCTTCATTGATGTGCACCCAGTAGGACTGGAATGGCTTTGCATCAGCCACATGGATGGGGGAGGAAAGGAAGAACGGTGTAATGCCTTACCCCTTTAAATTGCTAGCTATGTTGTTCATTAGGTTCTAGCTTTATTCTCCAGAGCAACTAAGTTCTTGAGTACTGACCTGTTCAAAAAGGCATTGCCAAAAGCATTCAGCTTCCTGAATGGTTTTTTAGGATCCACCACCAACGCATTTCCAGGAACAATTCCTTCCACATCCCCTTGCATAACTGCTATAAATGAGTCAGTTGTAGGCTCTGGTCCGATTCTCATCCCTGGGAAGTCCTGCTCCAGCAAGTACCTGTAGACAAAAAAAACAAAAAAAAAAACAGTGAGCTTCCTAAGTCCTAAATGAGCTGTACTGAAGACTGCAGTGTCATTATGAAGCTTAAGAGTATGGATCTTTCCAATACTATTTTTAGCACTGTCCTGAATTGCTTCATAAATGTGGTAGCATTTTTACTCAGGATTTCCATATGTAAAGCTTTCTTATTTCAGACAGATTAAAAAGATTGAGAAGATCATAGCTGCTGGGAAGAGATTATCGTGTTCGATCATTTTCCGTATTTTGTTCCTCAAGACATTTGCAACAGACTTGGCACAGCAAAGTAAAAATAGCATTTCACTGCTAACAGACCTAATCCCAAACTCTTACTGGACTTTGGTGCCAATTACTTCATTGCTGCTCATTTCAGCAGACTCATCCAACTAATGTGCTTAGTCCCCAGACCAAATGAGTTGCTCAAATGACAGCTTTGGTACTTGACTGCTGAAGTCTCCCTTCTTGTGTGCTTCTGCAATGCAGCTACAGGCTTGTATTTAAAAAAAAAAAAAAAAATGCTCAAGCACACTGAATACTAAGCATTTGGGTGGGAGAGTTATCCCAATGCTTGTTGCCAATCTAAATAGCACAGTAAGCAGAGCATCCCTTACTATATTCTAAGCCTCTAGCAGCCTACCTGAAAGTACAGTTTGGCAAATTTCACTGAAGACAGTAATCCATGGGGCTGTACAAATTTGAATAGGACCCTGCCAAATTCAGGGTGGGTCCATAGAATGCACAGGACAGTTCCATTTGGCACAGGAAGGAGCCAAATGCCCTGAGAGGATAGGGCTGTGTGTATGTTCAGAATACATCACACACACTGGTCTTATGCTGAAAACTAAGACCATTGCACCCATGCGGCTTACAAAAGCAAACTAGAACTCCTCTAGCTCTCAATTTGGGATGGTGTAGGGCCACATGACCTAGTAATAAGCTCTGGATTGCTACATGAAGAACATAATGACTGTTGGGTTATGGAAGTTAGTATAATACTGTGTTGCTTGTTGCTGGTAGATAGCTGGCACTTCCTCTTCCATTGCTTTGACCAAATCTTGAACAGGTAGAAAGTAGAAAGAAAGTTGAAAGTTGAAAGAAAAATAAAGAATTGCTGTAATGTTATAAATAGAATCACAGAATAGTTAGGGTTGGAAAGGACCTTAAAGTTTATCTGTTTCCAATACCCTTGCCATGGGCAGGGACATCCACCTAGATCAGGCTGCCCAAGGCCCCATCCAACCTGGCCTTAAAGACCTTCAGGGATGGGGCAGCCACAACTTCCCTGGGCAACCTGTTACCCACAGTGTCTCACCACTCTCATGATGAAGAAATTCTTCCTTACAGCAAGCCTAAATCTGCCTCTCTCCAGGTTATATGCATTACCCCTTGTCCTATCACCACAAGCTTTTAGGAGTAGTCCTTCTCCAGCTTTCAGATCCTGGAAGGTCACTATAAGATCACCTCAGAGCCCTCTCTTCTCTGAGCTGAAAAAGTCCAACTCCCTCAGCCTGCCCTCAAGAGGAAGTTGCTCCAGCCCTCAGATCACCTTTGCAGCCCTCCTCTAGACCCATTCCAATAGCTCCATACTCTTACATTGAGGATTCCAGAACTGGACACAGTACTCCAGATAAGGTCTCAACAGAGAGAAACAGAGGAGCAGAACCACTTTAATTGACCTGCTGGTCATGCTTCTTTTGATGCAGCCCAGGATATAGTTAGCCTTCTGGGCTGTGAGCGTACATTACCAGCTCACATCAAGCTTCTCATCAACCAGCACCCTCAAGTCTCTCTCTGCAGGGCTGCTCTCAATCACATCATCCCCCATCATGTACTGAAAACAGGGATTGTCCCAACCCAGGTGTTGGACATTGCCCTTGGCCTTGTTGAACCTCATGAGGTTCTCACAGGCCCACTTCTCCAGCCTGTACAGGTCCCTCTGGATGACATCCCATCCTGCCAGTGTGGCAACTACACCACTCAGCTTGGTGTCATCTCCAGACTTGCAGAGGTGCACGCAATCTCTCTGTCAATACCATTGTTGAAGATATTAAACAGTACCAGTCCCAGTCCCGTTCCCTAAGGGATACCACTTGTCACAGATCTCCATCTGTACTTAGAGCCATTGAACACTACTCTCAGAATACGACCCTTTAACCGGTTTCTTATCCGCCATACTGTCTACCCATCAAACCCTTATCTCTCCAATTTAGAGAGGACAACCTTGTGGGGGACTGTGCCAAAGGCTTTACAGAAGTCTAGACAGATCACATCCATCAGTTTAACCATGTCCACTGCTATGGTCACCCCATCATTGAAAGCCAGAAAGTTGGTCATACAGGATTTACCCCTGGTAAAGCCATGCTGGCTGCCCTTAATCACCTCCATGTCCCCCATGTGGTTTACAAGAGCTTCTAGGAGGATCTGTTCTATGATCTTCCCAGGCACAGATGTGAGGCTGACAGGTTGGTAGTTCCCAGGGTCGTCTTTTCTACCCTTTTTAAAAATGGGCACAATGTTACCCTTCCAGTCACCAGGAACTTCTGACTGCTATGACTTCTGAAACATCAAGGAGAGTGTCTCTGCAACCACATCTGCCAATTCCTTCAAGACTCTGGGATGCATCTCATCAGGTCCCAGAGACTTATAAATGTTCAGTTTCCTCAGGTCACGAATGCGATCCTCCTCTATAGCGGGAGGGTGTTTATCCCCCTTGTCAACATCTTGCCATCCCATGACTCAGAAGGTGTGAGGAGAGTAGCTATCACAGAAAACTGAGGCAAAAAAAGTTGCTGAGTACCTCAGTCTTCTCCTTGTCTGTTGATACAAGGCCACCAATTACCAACTATCATTGGGGGTACATTCTCTTTGGTCTTCCTCTTCCAATTCATATACCTGTAGAAGTCCTTCTTGTTAGTCTACTTCCCTTGCCAAGTTTAGCTCCAGCTGTGCCTTGGCCTTCCAGAGCCAATGGATGGGGAAAAAGGTAATGGAAGAAGGTCTAAGGATTTTTTATGATTGAAACTA
The DNA here is from genome assembly GCA_033558105.1 of Coccyzus lansbergi. Classification (NCBI taxonomy): domain Eukaryota; kingdom Metazoa; phylum Chordata; class Aves; order Cuculiformes; family Coccyzidae; genus Coccyzus; species Coccyzus lansbergi. Next base: position 85,739 of record JAUMJK010001839.1, read on the forward strand.
GTGCATTTAACAGCAACTGGTACACCTGGGTGTGTCTTATCAGAGAGGATAAGTTCCTATGTGAGGAACTACAGGACCACTGGCCTGAAGGCTCGTGAAAATTTTTCAGGGGTTCCACTTTTCACCATCATTTTAACACAGGTAGTCACCATCCAGTGTTTAAGAAAGAACAAAAATTTGTGCTTGTTTAGCAGAAGTACTTATTGACACCACATCAGCAAATGCATCTTCAGTTGCCAATGGGTAAGACAAATCAACTAGATCTAGAAGTAAACCAAGCAACACTACACCTAGGATGCACTGCAGATCACTGCTACTTATCTGACTTGGTAGAGAAAACAAAGAATGTCTCCAACAAGACTAACTCCAGCAATGATATCCAAAATTCCCTTAGGAGATGACCACTCCCTTTTCTGGTATTTTATCATTTTTTTTTAATATTATTTTTATCTAAAGAGATTTCAAAGCCCTGTGCTCACTATCATGCTAATAGAAGTGACTTCTCTTAATGGCAACAGCTCTGAGATGAAACAGCCGCTGTTTAGCAGTTCCCAAAAGACTAAATTATTCTTAGAAGGGAACAGCCCTGTGCAGGGGTTCCCCAAACTTTCCTACAAAAGTGGGTCATTACTTAACAAAGGCAGACTACAGCTAATGCTAGGGAGTGCCACCTCCCTGGCTAGTGATCACTCCATATCTTCCTGGCAGCTACAGGAACTTCTCTCCAGCTTGAAGCAGCTGAGAACAAATATGAGCTACTTTTCTCCTACCAAGGGCTCTGTAGACTATCATAAGAATGTTCTTGGCTCCATTCCCTGCAAAGCTCTTTACAACCATTTGGTAGGTTAGAAGCCACTTGGCCAGACTCTGGAAACTAAGCTCATCAGGCCTCCTGGATGGCAATGCAACATTAGCCCTCGATGGACACTGGTGCAATAGTAGTTACGGCTATTCGCTTTCCTCTGTTCCAGGTTTGTTCTTTGCTTTTGGTCTGACACAGTCTATTTAGGAGTGATAGATATAGGCATTCACTGAATCCACAGAAATGAATAAGTTCTCCCCTTGCAACTACTAGAGAGAAAAGAAATAGTGGCAATAAATTATCAAACGCAACAAGTGAAGTACTTTTGAGAAATATACCTTGCTACTAATGCCAAGTTACAGCTTTGCCATAAAAACCTGCTTGGTTTTCACGGGTTTGAGATACACAAGTAATATTTCTGTTTGCTCAAAAGCTATCATAAGAAAAGCCTGGGAGGTTTCCTTGCCATTTACAGACAAAGCTTCCAAGAAAGGCTAAGCAACAGCCCTACACCTAATAACAATGCTCCTCTTCCAGCCCCGCTACTCAGAATTTTATCACAGCTCTATTTAGCTAATATTTCAAAGCATTTCTGTGTTAATTTCTTGTACGACTTAAACGCAAAACACCCCAGCAAAAGCTCTGGTATATAGAAGTAGCCACAAGAGAATGATTCATTTACTGTGCAACAAGTGGTATGAAATCAGAAGTGTGTTTGCCCTGGTTAGAATCATACCATCTATTTTAAGTAAGGCATCTCTGGAAGATTTGAGCATACTGTGCAGCAGAGTGTCTCCTACTGCACAAGAATCTCATTGTACACCACACAAATACAAGGGGATTTACTGTCACTGCCTGTGTCTGCTAGGCAGTGACACAGGCTGCCTCGTTAACAGAGTCAAGCTAGGGAACACATGCAATCAACACATTTGTGGGGATATATGGGAGAAAAGAGCAAAAAAAAAAATCTGGAAAACACCCAGTAAGAGCAAACAATCTCCCCTGCCAGTGCAGCATGCCTTATTCTAAGCTGTCAAACACCTTCAAGGGCTTGGGGCATTAACCTCCATCCAGCTTGGGGAAGCCTGCAGAGAGTGCCAGGCAAGAGAGGACTTCTTTTTTTATGGCCAAACTGCTTTTTGGAGAAAAAGTTGGTGTGCTGCTGTGAACACCAAGCTGTTTGTCCCACTTCAAGCTTATCCCTGCTGCTGGTGAGGGAAAATGGAAGAAAGGTTGTTTTAGTGCTAGCCTGGGTAAGGGTAGCTGTTCCCAGGTAGGTCTGGAGCTGCATAGATGCCAGGTGAGTAGATTCCAGTCTCTCGGAGCACTGCAGACATCGTAAAAGGGGTCATTTGCTCATGACAAGTCATGCAATAGCCCTGCAGGATGTTGCGTGGCAGCAGAGGTGATGTTGAGCAGAAAAGGGAAAAGAGTAGAGCAGGAGGATGTGGTGACAACTGCCTAGTACAGTGATGAAAGGTTGAGGGCCACATGAGGAAGTCACACCAAAGCTCTGTGTGCAGCCAGTGACAAATGGCCTGCAGAGGCCAGGACATTCAAGTGATTAGCTGTAGAAGGAAGAGGTAGCTACACCAAAAAAGCAAGTCATGTTGACAGTTACTAAAGCTCTGGCAGGCTTCATTTATTTTATCATGAAGATGGCTAGACAGAGGCCAGGGTTATTTTGAGAAAAGACCATAGAATCCAAGAGAATTAGAAGAGTGATGTTCTATGCTGTTCTCCCACCCTTTTACAGGAAAAAATAAGCAATAATGTTGCAGAAGCAGGCTCCAGTGGCATCTGCTGTGACTGTCCCAAGCACAAGGCACAAGGTGTTGCCTTGCCACCACAGCTTTACAGACATTAGCCCTGCGGAAGAGCATCAGCCAAATGTATGCTGAGAAAAAAAAGGAGCAAACAAGAACAGAGGATACCACAGGAAGCAGGAATGCAAAAGCTGCAGTTTAACAGCATTACACCTTTCAAAGAGCAAAATAAGGTTCAATTATCTGGGTTCCTGAAAGCATGGGAGAAAAAACCTGACTCCATTGAAAACAAACCAATACAAAACTACACTGGCTTTGATCCACACAACTCGACTCGCCTCCCTTCTCCCTGTCTCAGCCTCTAGGTATATTTCTCACTACTGCCCTTGACCACCTTCTTTCTGCCACTAGCTCCTGACAAGAAAGCAGCCTCACTGCAAGGTGCTACAACTTAGATGCTTCAGCCTTTCATTTCTTCCTTGTTTTACCTCACTTTTTCCAAGAAAAAGGAAAAATATCTAGATGACAAACACACTTCAGGTAGGTGACTAAGGTACTTTTTTTTTTATTTTAAATGGTGTACTGGAATCCAGTAGAACTGGGACTGAGCTCATTCCACATCAGTGTTTAGTGGTACTAAGTCATCTCCCCAAATAGCATGGTAATATAAGCAGGATGTAATATTTTTGGAGTGGATACATACAGATATTGCTGATTATCGCCCATACTGACAAGATTGTGTTAGAGATGTCCAGAGTCTGTTTCTTGCTTCACTCCAATACCAAAACATAATGGTGGTTTTCCCATCCACTTCCTCCCCTAGCCTCATTTAACTCTAACGACCAGTGCCTGCAAGCTCACACTGGAAGCTTATTATAATCAACACTGTTTTCTAGCACCTCCTGTCTTTGTTCAGTTGGCATCATACTGGAGTACTAGTACCTCCTGTTGTAAGAGACTCTAGATTCTTCAGAAGTTCAACTTTCACTTTCTTGTGTACTATTCTATACAAAGAAACACTCTGCCATCCTGAAAGGTCGCCTTAGGTCCATTTTGTACTCTGTAAAGCAGAGTGCCCTGGTCTCTTCTGTTTGACTTGTATTCCCTGGGTAGGCTCAGGCCAGCTCTCTATACAGAGAAGACTGCAACACAAAGACACTGGCATGAATGAAATGCATGGGTTGAAAAGAAGTCGAGAGCTTGCTGACAGCAGAGCAAATAGTTGCTGCCTTCCTACAGAACCAAAACTTCAATCTTCTGCTTTTGACTGGAACATGCTTTAGGCAGCCAAACTTCTTGCAGAAGGAGCTCAAGCTTACAGAAAGAGGACTTAACTGAACAGAGAGGGTCAAAGACAAAGACTCTGCTAAAAACAGCATGCAAGTAAGACTGCAGGGAAAAGCCAATGCTAGGAATCCAGGAAAAAAAAACATTAGGAAGAGATGTTCTAGTTACACAACAACTAACCTCAGGAAGGGATATTCAGCAATCTCCTCGTTTTCAGAGCAAGTTGTTCCAGTTGTCAATAACCCAGAGAACAGAAAAAGCCTTTCAAATAAGTTTGGTACTAAGTCACAGAACCAAGATCTGGGCTAGAACCAGACAACTGTGTTATCCAAGCTAGCCTCTCTAATTTTCAGAGGAGCAAATCCCTTTCCTATCATGTGCCAAATGCTTCTTAGGGTCATTCATGCCCCTTCACCATTTACTTAACCTGCTCATGCAAGAAAAGCCTTTTTACTCAAGCTTTGTTTGCCAGGTGCATGACAAGGTGGCAGAAATGCATTCTGTTCTTGGCTCCTGGCTGCCGCATTAAGTAGGAGGCACACTACAGCACACAAAACACACCTGCATTTCTCAAGGTCACTCCTGAAGAGGCATATTCAATTTGATTTACCTCTCCTCAGCAGTTCCCTCCTCCACTATGACATACTGATAAAACAAAGGGCTGTCTGCTTGTGGCTTGCATGCAGATTTATGCTGGGATAATTCCACAGATTTCAACACAGCCACATGAGAATTTAACAGGAATTTAAGGTTAGGCTTATGAACCACATAGGAAATGCAGACAGCATAGCTTCGGCTGTAATCTCAAGAGAAAGGCTAGCAGCCTGGCTTAACAGCAGTTCCTGCAGCCAAGTTCAGCTGGAAGAATTTAACCCTCTCTTCGACAGTTTTATATCAAACCTGCAGCTGGCAGCTGCCCTTTCTTTACAGTTAGGAAAGAACTTGCTGCTCTCAGCATCTCACCACAGCAGAGCACCGTTAAAATAGGGCTTACTTTTTAGAGCCCTGGAGATAGACAGGTTTCTTGTGCACATACTTGCACTTAAGCACACATGCTTCTCAAACTAGGCTCTAGGCGTTGCTCTTGGGAGCAGCGCAGAAAAGAGGGACACAAGCACGAGACATTACAAATCCAAGTGCCCAATTTAAGACTCCCTAAGCAACAGGTTGCCTCATCACCCAAAACTGACATCAAGTTGAAAAATAACGGCCATTAGAGGGGCTATCCTGACACTGGCAGCCACGAAGATCCCCTGCGTGAAGCTTCCAGAGCCCTTGCACTTCGAAATGGCCCCAAGTGACTCGTGTCTCCATGCTAATTCCCTGCCTGTACTCCTCAGCCCTGCTCGGGGCTGCTTTTTGCCACGTCGGTGTTTCACAAGACATGTAGTTTACCCTGCTCCAAAGGAACAGTTCTCAGAGTTTGAGTCGAGGGGGCTTTTCAATTGAAAGTTGCTGATGAGCGCCGGGAACGAGGAAAGGGGAACAAAAGGGGGACCCAGGCAGAGCACAGGTAGCAACGACCCCACCTGCCTCAACACGACCCACGGGCATCGAGGGTGCGGGTGCATCCGGGAGAGCGGGAGGCAGGCAGGCAGCCAGGTTTTACCTGATGAAGGTGGTCTTCCCAGTGGAGTACTGCCCCACGAGGAGCACCATGGGCTTGTTGTCGAAATCTGCATCCTCAAGCGCCGGCGAGTGGAACTCGTGGAACTTGTAATGCTCTTCCAGGGGGAGCAGCTTGCTTTTGTAGAGCTTTTTCAGGCCGTCGCTGACCGTCTGAAACACCTCCGGATCCTTCCTCCGGCGGTCATCGGTGCCCAGCCAGCTGAACATCTTGGGGCCGCCTGACGCCAGGTCCGCGGCGGCTGCCGAGGTGGGGACGCGGGGCAGGGGAGGAGCGGCGCTTGGCTGCCGGCGCGGGCTACCCCCGCATGCCCCCTCAGGCCGGGCGGGGCTCGAGGGACAGCCTGCAAGGCCTCGCTCCCCTCCAGCGCCCACCCGCGAGGGCTGCCTGCCGCCTCGCGGCCCGCACCGCCGGTTGCAGGCAGGAAGCGGTCCCGACGGGAGCCTAAGAAAGGCGCTCCCCCTCGCAGCCGCCTCTCGCGTCGCCGGCTCCCAGAGCGGACATACCGCGGCAACAGCGCCGGAGAGACAGGGGAGCGGCGGACGCTGTTTAAGCGCGGCCTTCCAGGAAATAGGGCGGCGGCGGAAGTCGGCTGCGCCCGGAGGGCAGCGCCCGGGAAGCGACGCCAGGCAGCGCCATGTTGAGGCGGGGAATGTACCTAACCGCGGGACGAAGCTGAGCACAGCGCCCCCTATGTTCCGCTGCGGGGTCTTCAGCCCGGCCGCCATTTTATTTTCTTTCTGCCGTCCCTTTGAAATAATATCTGCTTGTGCAAATTTCATAGAATCATATAGAATCATCAGCTTGGAAGAGACCCACCGGATCATCGAGTCCAACCATTCCTATCAAACACTAAACCACACCCCTCAGGACCTCATCCACCTCTCCCTTAAACACCTCCAGGGAAGGTGACTCAACCACCTCCCTGGGCAGCCTCTCCCAGTACCCAGTGACCCTTTCTGTGAATTTTTTTTTCCTAATATTCAGCCTAAACCCCCCCTGGTGAAGCTTGAGGCCATTCCCTCCCATCCTGTCCCCTGTCACTTGGGAGAAGAGGCCAGCTCCCTCCTCTCCACAACTTCCTCTTAGGTAGTTATAGAGAGTAAGGAGGTCTCCCCTCAGCCTCCTCTTCTCCAGGCTAAATAACTCCAGCTCTCTCAGCCGCTCCTCATAAGGCTTGTTCTCCAGCCCCTTCACCAGCTTTGTCGTTCTTCTCTGGACACACTCCAGAGCATCTGGTAGTGCCCAGAGAGTTCACCATTTAAGCAGATGAAATGGGCAAATTAACTGTTGTCTCCTGATAAGTGGCAAATTTTTAAGCTTGTGTATTATTCAATAGTAATCATCTAAGTTAGTATGTCTTATAGTGGTATGTGTCTTGAGAAACTGGGGTTTTTTTGGTTTTGTTTTGTTTTGTTTTGTTTTCTCCTAAAGGGGAATTGATGAATGACAAGTGTCTGAGCTTGTGTCTTGTGGCAATTGTGTAAACTTGTATACCCTATAAGCTTGTATACACTATAGCGGTATGTGCCTTTAGGGATGTTTATCTAAAGGGGCACCTGCTGTGCAAGAACAGGCATCCCCCAAGACAAGATAAGGAAGCCTGGAATCCACACTGCTGCTACAGTAGAAAAGAGACTGGTTTTTCTCAAAGCTTGGGCTGCACCCCTCTCACTTCTAGACTTCATCTTTGGACCCCAGGAGGGGATCCTCAGACCACCCAACAGACTGACCACACCTACAAACATGGTGTGAAGATACCTTAATGACTCTTTGAAAGGGAATGAATATGTAATACCTTTTCAGGTGATGGAATGAATATGTAATACCTTTTCAGGTGATGAAATGAATATGCATAGATCTGTAAAATAAAAGACACACAGTTTTCTAGCTTGGGATGTGTGTTTTTGGAGGATCAATCCCCCATGAATCCAACGCTGCTAATAATAAAGGGATTTCCTGCTTAATAACAACTTGTTATTGAACTATTTTGATAGGAACGGTTGGACTCGATGATCTGGTGGGTCTCTTCCAAACTTGTTGTTCTATGTTTCTATGATTCTATTATTCTATTTTCTCAGAATCCTTGACCAGTGCACCTAGCCTCCCACTTTGGTAAGGAGTGTTAGAAAGCAAGGAGGCTTGGAATTCCATTCTTTGAATCACTCCCCTCTTTTATTCTTCTAGCAATTAGGGCTACTTACCCTTTTTTTTTTTTTTTTTTTTTTTTTTTTTTTGCATGCAAACATCTACTCTGTTCCACACAATCACGAGCAGCTCTTTATTCCAGATATAGATTGTCTTCATTAAATCAGAACTGGACTAAGGTCTATCAGCTCCAGGTTTAGCCCTTGAAATGCCCACTGTCTCAATGTTGCCTGGGATAAATCCTCATATGGAGATAATAAAAGGCTCTCAGGGAATTCTTTCCAGTCCAATTACACTTACTAAAAGTGAAGTATTTTCTGTGGTTTCTTCAGATTCTTGTTTTAAGACTTAGAGCAACTTCATGGCATGTTGAGGAAGATTAGGGGAACTCGTAGGATGATAATGTAGAAGAAGGACTTACATCAGATGGCAAACACACTAACTAGTGGAATGTGCAATGAATAGAGAATCAAATCCATCTCACCTACTGGTTCACAGTTTCCATCTGAAGCTTTTAAGTTCAGTCTGCTGCACTTGTCTGCTTTCCCTTAGAAATTATAATTGTTGCACACACTGTGTTCCACCCATGCTGGAGGACAGGGTATGACACTCTCATTCAGTCTGGTTACATAACACTATGGAATGGAGTACAAGTGATTTCCAGGTATTTGGCTAGTTGCTTACAACTGTATCTGGTGCCTGCTCGTAGTCATGACTACAACCAGACAGCAGGCAGAAGGTTAGAATGCGAGGTGGAACACCTTGTAATTGTCTAAGCAACAACTGTTCATGACACATAAAAAGCTTCATTGCATTTCTTGTTCAAAGATTTCTAGGTAATTTGTAAAAGAGTTCAAAACAATGCACAGGCAGATTCAGTTGGGAAGTTTTCAAAACGTATGAAGTAGTTTCATCGACTCTCAACACACCCTGTTAGTGCTGAGCTGTTGGCTCAGTTTCTTGAAGATAATTCAGGTGATTAGATTAAAACCTCCATTTTTGAAAGCATTATTTTTTCAAGGCCTATATATAAAGTTTTGATCTTTTTCAAATAAATGCGAGCCTGACATGAGAACTGGTGAAGGTTTTCCCTTGATCAGGCACTGTGGATACTTTGCACACCCAAAAATCAAGTCTCAAGTATTTACTCTTCTATGTAGTTTGAAGTATGTCAGTAGTTCACCACTTATTTTCCTCAGGAGCAGCAGAATGAGAAATTCTTCATGCATTTCATCTGCAGCTAGTCTTCAGGTTGTTTTCTTCCTCTTGGTTTTATCTTGAATCTGTCTCTCTGTATGTTGCTGATGTTGTTGTAGATGTGAAGGTCAGTGGCTGTAAAAAGACAAGGTCTGGAGGAAGAGAAAGTATTTTTCGTCTAGAGAAGTAGGTGAGTTGTTAGGCACTTAAAGCCCCTTTTGAGGTTTGAAATATCTACTGTACAATCGAAGATAGTTTTTGTTTCCAGGGTTATATTTTGAAGATTTTCTCTTGGTTGCCCTTGAGGATCAAGCCTTATGGATCTTTTGGAGAATGGTTTTGCAACAAATGAGGGCTCAGTGTGGGAGGACAGCACAAACTCTAGTCATTTGATGTCATAAAATCATAGAATCATAGAATCATAGGACAACCAGGTTGGAAGGGACCCATCGGATCTTCTAGTCCAACCATTCCTATCTAACACTAAACCAAGTCCCTCAAGACCTCATCCACCCATGCCTTAAACACCTCCAGCGAAGGTGAATCAACCACCTCACCGGGCAGCCTATTCCAATGCCCAATGACCCTTTCTGTGAAAAACTTCCTCCTAATCTCCAGCCTAAATCTCCCCTGGCGGAGCTTGAGGCCATTCCCTCTCGTCCTGTCCCCTGTCACTTGGGAGAAGAGGCCAGATCCCTCCTCTCCACAACCTCCTTTCAGGTACTTGTAGAGAGTAATGAGGTCTCCTCTCAACCTCCTCTTCTCCAGCCTAAACAACCCCAGCTCTCTTAGCCGCTCCTCATAGGGTCTGTTCTCCAGCCCCTTCACCAGCCTCGTCGCTCTTCTCTGGACTTGCTCCAGAGCCTCAACATCCTTCTTGTGGTGAGGGGCCCAGAACTGGACACAGTACTCAAGGATTTCTCACCGGGAAGTGCTGATGACCTTCAGTTTCTATGGGAGCAACAATCAACTATTCAAAATTGAGATCACAGAATCACTAGGTTGGAAAAGAACCACAGAATCATTAAGTCCAACCATTCCTATCAGTCACTAAACCATGCCCCTCAGCACCTCATCCACCCATGTTTTAAACACCTCCAAGTGACTCAACCACCTCCCTGGGCAGCTTGTTACAGTGCCCAATGACGAATTTTTTTTTTCTGATGTCCAACCTGAAATAGAGATATGTTTTCTAGGATGCCTGGGGCAGTGATTTTGAGTGTCAGAGAAACTCCTCCTCATTATGGCATGTAAAAAATTTGATGAACTTTGTAGCCTGTCTCATTTTTTCAGTCCACACTGTAATAAGAACGTTATGATTATGATCACCTTGTTACCACTGATGGGTGTGATTTGCCTGCTGAGATTTTAATATGATTACTCCCAGGAGCCCACCACCTACAGCAAAAGGTAATGGCTGCTAATGTTCAGCATAGCTGCTAATATTAAAAATGGACTATGAAATAACTTTTTGCTGTTTTCAGTAAGAGGATGAGAAACATCAATCCTAACGCTACAAGAAAAAAGATTAAACCTCAGTATGTGATTTCATATGGATTTCTGGTAGTCAGCAGGATGGAATGTGATCCTTTGGGGAGATTGTATCATTCTCCAAAAAGGCAAAAAGGGTAACAATCATTGGGGGGCAGGGTTGAGTAATGGCTTTGTAATGTCTAGTTTCTTCCATTTTTCTATTATCATTTGGATTTTTCTACTGTTTTTTCTTTCTTTTTTTTTTAATTTGGAAGGGAAAATGTCCATATGCCAGAATTTGATTGAATACTGTCATAAATGTTGGCGCATATTATGAAAATATTCTAGAGAGCCTAAATATTCCAAAAGGTGACAGAGAATGCCTGAGTCTATGGCTTTAAAACCCCAGTAAAAGTCAATGGTGTCACTAATTTTTATTTCATACATATCTGTAGGAAATGGAAAGCTTTGAAAATGCAATGATTGATAGGTGCTAGATTAGAATCAGATGAGTCCTCCAATCCTCCTGGGGATGCCACCCCTACTCCTGCTAACTAAAGAGAAAACTTTAAAAGCCATGATTAAAGTGACTTTTTGCACTTATTTTAATGATCATGAATTCTTCTGGAGAAGACATGCCTCATCCCAAGAAACAAGGCATTTCCAGCAGGACCATGCAGGGCGAGGTCCTTGCAAAATCCTAAGTGGAAAAAATTATCCTGGCGCTATTATGGACATTGCTATGCTTTTTCTGCTATGATTGAAAAAAAGGTCATCTGTGCCTTAGGCAGAAGTATCTTTCAAAGACACATCTCACCCATCCAGCAGAACTACCAGGCCTTGCTGGAGACATGCTTGAAGAACAAATGCCTGTTCAGAGATGACAACTTCCCTGCTCATATCAGGTCTACTGGAATGGGAGCAGTGCTAAAGAAAATACACCAAAGTTTATGGTAGAAGAGGGTGCTTGTAAGGGGCTTTCAGTGAATAGTCTGATGTTAAAGGATGATTACAACTGATAATCAACAAACAGTGTTAACCTTGAGCAGACTATTTAGACTTTAATTTAGGTGTGCCTTAATGACTCTATAGATTACAGTAACTCTATCAACTGTCATTTTGAAAGACAGTGTACATGGAGTTTCATAATTGCCTTTGAAGCACCGGCTGTTCAAACCAGCTTTGTTGAGTCAAGTAACACTCAGAGCAAGCAGGGAAAGGCGGCACCAGGCAGCAGGATGGTGAGTTCTGTGGTGGGGGCAGACATTTTGAGGAGGTGGGAACTTCCCTGAACTGGGAAATCCCTGAAAATCCCAGGCAGGGGAGGGGCTCCTGGCAGCCGGCACAAACACTCAATCCCACGCAGTGCCTGACCGGAGAGGGCCGTCTTGGCAGCTCCTGTGGGAGATTTAAATGGCCCCCTGGGAGCATGGCGAAGAGGAGTGGGGAACAGAGGTGCAGGGCAGTTTGAGCAACAGTCCAAGCGGGCAGGGCGCGAAGGCAGGGCGTCAAGGCAGGGCACAGTGAGAACCCAAAGACCGGACAGAAGACAGCAAAGACCATGGAGGCTACCTGGCAGAAGATTAAAGCTTCTCCAAGTGCTGCAGCAGGCAGGACGGATGTTGCCACCCAGACGGAGCCACAGTGGGTGCATGCAGCTACTCAGACTCTGAGCTGCAGGCAGTGCCCCCCTCGAAAACCAGCTCATGCCTCTGTTAGTGTTACTGGCTCCACTTGTGAAAGCTGTGCTTGAGTGGGGGAACTTCTCCGTATGGTGGAGGAGTTAAGGGAGGAGGTAAACAGGCTGAGGACTATCAGGGAGTGTGAGAGGGAGATAGATCAGTGGAGCAGTGACCTCTCACTGACTCAGCAGCCTCCTGGACCTGGTATGCCCAATAACCATCCACCTGCAAACTGCAAGGTTGGGGTTATAAGAGATGGGGAATGGCAGCAAGTTCCTTCCAGACGAAGGAAGCCTTGCTCCCCTCAACCAGACAGCAAAACCCGAGATCCCCCTGGTGAACAGGTATCAGGTGCTGCAGGTGGAATTGTATCAGAAATGGTGTGACCAACAGGTCCAGGGAAGTGATTCTCCCTCTGTATTCAGCACTGGTGAGGCCGCTCCTTGATTATTGTGTCCAGTTCTGGGCCCCTTACCACAAGAAGGATGTTGAGGCTCTGGAGCAAGTCCAGAGAAGAGCGATGAGGCTGGTGAAGGGGCTGGAGAACAGACCCTATGAGGAGCGGCTAAGAGAGCTGGGGTTGTTTAGCCTAGAGAAGAGGAGGCTGAGAGGAGATCTCATTACTCTCTACAAGTACCTGAAAGGTGGTTGTGGAGAGGAGGGATCTGACCTCTTCTCCCAAGTGACAGGGGACAGGACGAGAGGGAATGGCCTCAAGCTCCGCCAGGGGAGATTTAGGCTGGAGATTAGGAGGAGGTTTTTCACATAGAGGGTCATTGGGCATTGGAATAGGCTGCCCAGGGAGGTGGTTGAGTCACCTTCCCTGGAGGTGTTTAAGACACGGGTGGATGAGGTCTTGAGGGACTTGGTTTAGTGTTGGATGGGAATGGTTGGACTGGAGGATCCGATGGGTCCCTTCCAACCTGGTTGTTCTGTGATTCTGTTCTGATTCTGTGAATCTAATCCTGAGGGTAATGGCTCCCATAGCCTAGAATCTTTCCCTAGGCCACACCATCCTCAGAAAAAAATAATAACATCCTCCATTAAAAGGAAGAGGAGGGTGATTGTTGTAGGGGACTCCCTCCTCAAAGGAACGGAGGGACTCATTTGCAGACCTGACCCACTCCGCAGAGAGGTCTGCTGCTTACCAGGGGCATCAGTGAAGGAGGTAGCTAGAAAACTTCCTTCCCTGGTCCATGAGACAGACTACTATCCTCTGATAGTCCAAACTGGTAATGATGACTTAGTAAAAACAAAGACTAAAGACGTAAAGAAAGACTTCAGGGCCATTGGGAAAATGATGGAGGGCTCTGGTAGTGTTCTGCTCCACCCCAAGGCTAAATAGAGAGGACCTGGAAGTTACAAAGAAGAGCTCGATTAATGCCTGGCTCTGAGCCTGGTGTGAGGAAAGGGGCTTTGGCTTCTTTGATCATGGGGTGGTCCATGCACCCCCTGACATTGTTGCTAAGGTTGGGACACATGGGTCTCCTAGTGGGGCTAAGGCCCTTCCTAAAAACCCAGCAAAGCTCATAAATCAAACTTTAAACTAGATGTGAAAGGGGAGGGGATTGAGACCAGGCTAGGCAAGAGCGAGCCTGGATGTGGGGCACTACGGGTTCAGAGAGGGTGTGCTGGTGAGGACCACCAGCACATCACCACACAGAAAGTGGGAGAGAGTGCACCTTGGAGCGGTAAAGGAGATACAGGCACTCTGGTACAAGCTACTCCAGTTACCAGGCAACTGGGAACAAACACTGTTCCCTCTAAGAGGGCTGAAGGCTCAGCAGCTCAGCTGAAGTGCATTTACACCAATGCATGCAGCATGGGGAATAAGAAGGAAGAGCTGGAAGCTGTCGTAGGGCAAGGGGGCTATGATATTGTTGCCATTGCAGAAACATGGTGGGATTACTCATATAACTGGAATACAGCTATGGTGGAGTACAAACTCTACAGGCGGAATAGAAAGGGTAGGAGAGGAGGCGGGGTAGCCCTCTTTGTAAGGGAGGACTTGGACACCATTGAGATGGATTGTGATGATGAGGAGATTGAGTTCCTGTGGGTTAAAATCAGAGAAGCCCATAAGAAGCTAGATTTTGTGATGGGAGTCTGTTACAGGCCACCCAGCCAAGGAGAGGCAGTTGATGAGCTCTTCTATAAACAGCTGATGTTAATCTCTAGATCAATGTCTCTTGTTCTTGTGGGAGACTTCAATCTCCCTGATATCTGCTGGAAATACAATAAAGCAGAAAGGAAGCAGTCTAGGAGGTTCCTGGAGTGCGTGGAAGATAACTTCTTTGCACAGCTGGTGAATGACCAACAAGGGAAGGTGCCCTCCTGGACCTGCTGTTTGAGAACAGAGAAGGCCTTGTGGGGGATGTGGCAGTAGGAGGACGCCTAGGACTAAGCGACCACAAAATGATAGGGTTTTCTGTTCAAGGTGAAGTGAAGAGGGTTGTTAGAAGGACAGTAGCATTCAATTTCCTGAGGGCAGACTGCGAGTTCTTTAGAAGGCTGGTTGGCAAAGTCTCATGGGAGACAGTTACTGTGGAAGATAACAAAAATCTTTCTATAAGTATATAAATAATAAAAGGAGAACTAGGGGGACCATACAGTCCCTATTGGACACAGAAGGAACAACAATGACAGGGGATGAGGAAAAGGCTGAGGTACTTAATGCCTTCTTTGCTTCAGTCTTTAATTGTAAAGAAAGTTGTTCCCCCTGTGTACAAACCCCAGAACTAGAGGAGCAAAATGAGACTCCCACGGTCCAAGAGGAGGTGGTCAGAGCCTTGCTAGCCCAACTAGACACCCACAAGACCCCCGACTTGTTGAGGTCCTGAGGGGCATGGTTTAGTGTTTGATAGGAATGGTTGGACTTGATGATCCGGTGGATTTTTCACGGAAAGGGTCATTGGGCATTGGAATAGGCTGCCCAGGGAGGTAGTTGATTCAACTTCCCTGGAGGTGTTTAAGGCATGGGTGGACAAGGTCCTGAGGGGCATGGTTTAGTGTTTGATAGGAATGGTTGGACTTGATGATCTGGTGGGTCTCTTCCAACCTGGTTGTTCTATGATTCTATGAAAGCTAGTGAAGGGAGCTAAAGGGAGCTTGTGCCCTCGCAGCTCACAACTCTGATGATCCCACTGTGATTCTGTAATGACAGCTCTCATGGCAATGATCCCTCTTCCTAGAATTCTAGATCTTGACCTTTTAGAAGATTTCTGAATTTCTAGACAGCTTTTACCCTTTGAACCCTCTCCAATAGACCTCATACTGTTGTGATACTGGAGGCTGCTACTTTCACCAGCAGTGGCAAGTGCCTTATTCTCTTGCTGGGCTGTTTTAACTGTACTCAAAGCAGTCTTCTCCCAGATCTCAAAGATGAGCTACTGCCAGTAACTTTTAGTAAAGGCTAGTGAATTGTGACTTAACTGTGCCTATTTGGGTGCTTTAACAAGACTGAATAGCTGGAAACGTAACTCCTGCAGGGAAGTGTCTAGGATTGAATGTTCCTGCCTGTTAAGAGTCTTCTCATGTATCGTTTTCACTGCAAGCTGCAAAGCACTACTAACAGGATGTTTTAGTTTAACCTAGTGAATTGTGGCTGAACTGCACATTTGAACCCGCCACTGAAATATTGGCAAGATAGAGGCTTATCTAGAGTCAGGTAAGCTGCCTGCTTCGAATACCGCTGCTTCTTAGTTTCCTTCTCTTTAGGACTTTCAGGACAAACTTCAAAGGCAGAGTAGCAGAAGATTTGATCTTTGCTTGGCGACTTGTTACAGAATTGTGCGTATGAAGGTGCCTCTGTAAAATAGTAAACATAAGTTTTCTTTCTTTTGTTCTTTCACAACAAAGTGTATCTACCAAAGGGAAGCTGCTCGAACTGAAGGCTGCTGGTTGATTGTATCCTCTTTGGTAGCGCTTTAACTGAAAGCTGCAAAGGACAAACAAAAGAGCATTTTATCATTACTTGGTGATTTGTGACTGAACAGTATTTAAGCACCTCTGCAAAACTGGCTAGCTAGAAGCATATCTAGCAGTTGGAAGCTGCTAGTACCTAATGCTGCTGTTTGTTATTGTCCTCTGTGCTAACTCTTTCACTGCAAGCAACAAAGCACAAATGGGAGAATGTTTTACTATAGCCTGGTGATTTGTGACTTGACTCTGCATGTTAAGGCACCTCTGAAAACTGGGAAGATAGAAGTATATTTTTCTCATAAAAGGTTCTAGCATTGAAGCTGCTGCTATATAGTGCCCTCTTTGGTAGGGCTTTCACTGCAAGCTACAAAGTGAAAATAGGAATATGTTTTACCTTTGCTCAGTGAATTTGACCTATTAAAGCACATCTGCAAAATAGGAGAACTGGACATGTATCTGCCATAGTGAAGATGCTGGCACCGAATGCATTCTTCTTTCAACTACAGGAGACTTAAAATTTGCAAACACTTTTCCTACTGAACATCTGCTGGAAAAGTAGCATAACAAGCTATAAGCAGTTCAGGAGACTCTTTGACTTCTTAATCCAGGGAATAAACACCTGAGGGGATGCAACAGTGGATGTGATGGTCACCAATGCAAGTGAGCTCATCAGTAATGTAAATGGATGTAATCTATCTAGATATTTATAAAGCTTTTGACAAAGTCCACCACAACATCCTTCTCTCTAAACTGGAGAGGTACGGATTTGATTGGTGGACTGTTTGGTGGATAAGCAATCGGCTGAATGGTCAACATCTTGATGTCTAGATGGAGATCTGTTGCAAGTGGTGTCCTGCAGGTGTCTCTACTGAGACATTGAGACCAATGTTGTTTAATATTTTCATTGATGATATAGACAGTGAGATCAAGTGCACCCTCCATGAGTTTGCAGATGACATCAAGTCGAGTGGTGCACTCCAGAAGGACTGGATGTCATCCAGAGAAGTGGGCCTCTGTGAGCCTCACGATGTTCAAAATGGCCAAGTGCAAGGTCCTACACTTGGGTCGGGGCAATCCCCAGTTTCAATACAGGATGTGGAATGACATGATTAAGAGCAGCCCTGCAGAGAAGGACTTAGGGGTCCTGCTGTATGAGAAGCTTGATAAAAGTCAACCATGTCTGCTCGCAGCCCTGCAGAGAAGGACTTAGGGATCCTGCTGTATGAGAAGCTTGATAAAAGCCAACCATGTCTGCTCACAGCCCAGAAGGCCATCTGATCCTAGATTGCCTCACAAGTGTGGTGTAGGCTGAGGGAGGTGATTCTGTCCTTCTACTCAGCTCACATGAGAACCCACCTGGAATACTGTGTCCAGTTCTGAAATCCCCAACATAAGAAGGATATGGAACTGTTGAAACGAGTCCAGAGGAGGGCTACAGAGGGCCTCCCATATGAGGATAGGCTGAGAGAGTTGGGATTGTTCAGCCTGAAGAAAATAAGGCTCTGAGGACACCTTTTATCTGCCTCCCAGTACCTGAAGGAGGCCTACAAGGAAATTGAGGAAGGTTTTTTTTAAAAAAGGCATGTAGTGATAGGCTGGGGGGGAGTGGCTTTAAATTGGAAGGAGGAAGATTTAGACTAGATGTTAGGAAGAATTTCTTCATGATGAGGGTGATGAGGCACTGGAACAGGTTCCCAAGGAAGTTGTGGATGCCCCATCCCTGGAAGTATTTAAGACAGGTTGGACGGGGTCTTGAGCAGTCTGATCTAGTGGGAGGTGTCCTTGCCTATGGCAGAGGCCTTGGAACTGTTTGATCTTTAATGTCCCTTCCAACACAAACCATTCTATGATTCTGTGATTCAAATATTCTCTAAGGCCCGGACACAGAATTATTAAACTATGAATATAAAAGTTCTCCTAGCACTCGTAATAATTTACTCTGTGTGTGGTGGAGAACATTTAGGTATAATATCTTAATAGCACGTATGTGATATCCTTAAACACTAGTTAGCACCTAATTCAGTTTCCAAGGTATAAACTATCCAATAAGTTTAAAAAAGTCCCAGTGTTCATCTAAATCTTACGCCTGAGGAGTTTCCTATATGAATTTGGAGTAATGTGATGGAGAAACAATGTATTTGCAGTTGAGCAGTGCTAAACTCAGACTATTCTTGTGTTCTGTCCTCAGTAAAACTCAGTTTGGCTTCAAATATCTATGTGAAATTGGAGTTTTGTTAGACTTTTCAGTCTTATTTTCTTACACTTTTGAGAGTTATATTTCTAAGGCATCTTAGCAGCGAGTATTCTTTGATATTACACATTTGAACTTGATATGGCAACATTTTATGTATCTTGAGCAGCTTATTGTCATATTTTACTCCACCAATGAAAGTAGTAAGCAAAATTCAGCCTCACAGTAAAACAGGAATATATATAGAGAGCAAGTAGGTGCCATCTATTCTTAATGTGCTATAATTCAGTTATACTACATGTACTCATACATACATTTATTATTATGTTATGTTTGCTGATGTTAAAACTGTTTGCTTAGCAATATTAGGGCTTAGCGATTACAATACTAGGTCTGCATTCCCTGAACTAAGTAAAAGATGATAGTTCTGTCTATGGGAATGGATTAAATTGTGGAACAGTTTGTATTAAGAGTTTGCTGTTTACTACTTATGCAAGTTTTTAACTTTTTTTCATTTTTGAGAATGTCACATGTTTGTCATTTATGCCATTGGTATTAAATGTAGCCTAGAAAAAAAACACATTGGCAGCTTGCAGATGACTAATGATTATTATCTTCAGATTGCCTTTCTGGAGATCTAAAGAAATATTACTATTATTTTAATGACATACTAGGTTAGGCACTGCAATTTATTAATGATGTTCTAGGTAACTTCTAATCTGTTGAAGAACTCTATCAAATGAAAACGTGTGGTAACCATGAATGGCAATTACCTGAAAACTTTGCTTTGAGGAAACTTCCAGATCTGTATCATGATTTCTCTGTAACATTTCTACATCACCAAAAGTTGTGTAACACCAATTAGTGAAGCAGCTCTGAATCATAGATGCATTTAGGTTGGAAAACAAATGAAGTGCTCATGTCTGACTGTCTGAAACAGAATACGAGTACCCCACTTGCTTCTCTCATGTACCAGCATGAACAGAAGTCATCAATGCCGGTCTTTTCCTATTAGGGATTCTAAGTACCAGAAACTGAAATCTTGAAGGGGAAGCTAATGTAGTCTTTCTGCAGAACATAAAAATCTGTCCATTGAATTATGTGTATGAGGCTCTAGTAGATATGTGGATGTGTGTGTTCCTGTGTAGGTCTGGGAAAGTATATGCCCATAATGAATACTTGGACTCTGTTGCTTTCCCCTGGAAATGGTAAGGTGTGGCTTAAAGTGATATTGACTTGAGTTGTGATTTCACCTAAGAAAGACAACAGGGACTCAATTAAACTTATTTTTATATTAAAAGAAGTATTTGAGATCTATGGCATACCAAACTTGGATCGTTTTTAACTAGCATGGTTGTCACATTTTAAGTAAATAGAATTTAAATAAATTTTAAATAAATAATGGTGAGATAATTGAAAAAGTCTCCTCTGATTCCAGGTCTTGTAAAAACAAAGAATAAATCTTTGTCAGCAGAAGTGCAGTACTAATTGCTGTTTGGTCTGTGTTTACATTGTATGATGAGTGCACTTTCATCATGGAAGCATTGGAAAATCTGTATCTTATGATGTCTTCAAATGTTTGGTCTTCACAAATTTAAACAGTATTAGAAAATATTCCTCATTCTTGGCATTTTTTTTTCCACTTGAGTCATCTTTTCTATGTTAGATAATAGTCTGTACAAATTCATATATTTACTTTGATAAATTTTGTGTATCAGCTAGAGCATTAAGGAATCACTTAAGGCATTGAGTGCACCCTTAGCAAGTTTGCAGATGACACTAAGCTGGGAGGAAGTGTTGATCTGCTGGAGGGTAGGGAGGATCTGCAAAGGGATCTGAACAGGCTGGACTGCTGGGCAGAGTCCAATGGCATGAGGTTTAACAAGGCCAAGGGCCAGGTACACCTGGGGCACAACAACCCAATGCAGTGCTGCAGTCTAGGAGAAGTCTGTCTAGAAAGCTGCCAGGAGGAGAAGGACCTGGGGGTGTTGGTTGACAGTCGACTGAACATGAGCCAGCAGTGTGCCCAGGTGGCCAACAAGGCCAATGGCATCCTGGTTTGGATCAGAAACGGTGTGACCAGCAGGTCCAGGGAGGTTATTCTCCCTCTGTACTCCGCACTGCTGAGACCGCTCCTTGAATACCGTGTGCAGTTCTGAGCCCCTCAGCACAAGAAGGATGTTGAGGCTCTGGAGCGAGTCCAGAGAAGAGCAATGAAGCTGGTGAAGGGACTGGAGAACAGGCCTTATGAGGAACGGCTGAGAGAGCTGGGGTTGTTTAGCCTGGAGAAGAGGAGGCTGAGGGAAGACCTCATTGCTCTGTACAACTACCTGAGGGGAGGTTGTAGAGAGGAGAGACCTGGCCTCTTCTCCCAAGTGACAGGGGACAGGACAAGAGGGAATGGCTTTAAGCTCCACCAGGGGAGGTTTAGGCTAGACATTAGGATTAGGCTGGAGATTAAGAGTAAGTTTTTCACAGAAGGGGTGATTGTGCACTGGTACAGGCTGCCCAGAGAGGTGGTTGATTCAGCTTCCCTGGAGGTGTTTAAGAGACAGGTGGATGAGGTGTTGAGGGATGTGGTTTAGTGTTTGATAGGAATGGTTGGACTTGATGATCTGGTGGGTCTCTTCCAACCCAGTTATTCTATGATTCTATGACTCTAATGCCTGTCATGTATCTCTGTTCTCAGTCTCTTTCCACAAAGGGTATCCCATTTTGGACTTACATATATTTTTTATATACACAGGCAATGAATAAGCTACATATTTGTATTACTTAAGAAGAAGGTAAAAGTTAACCATAAGGTTATGAGAGCAAGATGCTGAAGTCAATATGATTTATTTGTATTTACTATAATGTAATTAGAGTTAGACTAGTGATTCTGAAAATCCCATCTTTCTGCTGTATTTATATTAACGTGTATGTTATTTTTAAACAAGGTAAGTTTTTAACAGCAAGGATATCTCTTTGGTAACTATTCCTTCTCTTGTTTGTCATCTTTTTGGCTCTTTCTTTTCTTTTCCCACATTTTTACTACAAATACTTTTAATGTAGTAAACAACTCATCATTTTTTCTCCCACTTGTAGAGAATAAACACTGAAAACAGCATGTATCACAGTAATACAAGAGAGAAAATAAAACATTTTTCCAGTTCCTAATTACTGAGCTCTTGCTTTTCACTAACTTTTATGGTAAAACGTATTTTGCTTTGGTACTTCTTCTACAACTCTATCTTTAATCCTTGTTTCCATCTTCTGTGTGTCCTTTACTGCTGGCAATGTTTCTACTAAGTTTCTCAGCAAGCGGAACTACTTCCTTAAATGTTTCAGTTTAGAATCACTTTTATTACAAACAGTAACCCTTTTTGACATGAAAGTTCTGTTAATTTATACCATTTATCAAAAACAGTTAGCATACCTGTGAGACCCTGTTCCGCTTCACCAAGGGAAAAGGAGGTATTTCAAAAAATAAGGTAAATAACTGGATGACTGGGGATGCTGGAGAAGACGAAGCAGGGAGAAGATTTTTTTTTTTTTTTTACAGCAAGCAGTACTTTGCTTAGCAGAGTGGGAGATATGCTCAGTCCACCTTTATATAGTTTCTTCTCTCTAGCCATAACTTCCCAGTGGAGTGTAGCTGGTGGGGTCAGCAGTCTAGGATGTATTACAAAGCGTTAAAACACACCCACCACTGATGGTCAGTGAAGGCTACTGGAACCAACAGCCAGAGCAGCCCTGGCAGGATTGATCTGTTTTTCGCAATCTGTGTTGTGTGTGCTAGCTTGGATCTATTTCTGAGATTTTATTTTTCTTCATAGAGTCTTTTATTAAATGAAGTCTTTCTTATCTCAGTGATCATTGTCCTCATACTTTCTCACATCAGCTACATTCTGCAGCAGCATTTTTAGCTCATAATTCTGTTTCTACTTAGTCCAGGTAGGACTTCCCCTGGGACTGGTGTTAATAGGTCTATAGACCTATACAGGCAAAGCCATACACGAGTGAGAAACTGTGTACAGTAGTGACAGATGTATGAATCCTGCCAAGATTGGAACTATTCACTAATTCTTGGAAATAATTATATCCCATTAGCAGTGGCACTGGATAGGAATTCAGCAAAACAGCTTAGGTGGTACTCATTATTACAAATGTCTGTACTTAAGCACTCAGCTTCTCAAGTGAGATTTGCAAAGCTGACTCCTGATACTTAGAAGAGATTGGTAGGAAATGCTGACTTTAGACTGAATCTCAGACTGGTGCTGCACTCTAGATGTCAAAGACAATGAATAGAAAAGTAAAGGGACAGGAAAAGCTGTAGCTTAAACTTGTGAGTTCTACATAATTCTGTTGCTTTTCATGCCTCTCGATAGTCACCTTGGGAAAATTGAAGTGCATAGCCAGAGACCTTTAAGTCAAGTTCTAAGAGGGTTCAGCATGGGCTGAGAAGACTGATCAAAGCAATCTCTGTACTGGATATTATTTACTTGAACTTGGGACTCACTGAACTTTGAAAAAGGCACCTAGGCAGTCAGCAAGCTGGAAATAATACAAAGCATGTTCAGTACTGTAACTTGAATACAGGGAGTATCTCAGCTTAAAGGTTCTCAAATTACTCTTCTGAATTTAACAACTAGAAGTCCAGGCAGGCAGGACTTTGATTAAGTGGTTCATTGAGTGCTTGACTTCAGTATTTCTTAATGCTTTTTAAGTGCTATATAAGATCTTGTGATATAATGCCATCTACTGGCATTTTGTTTGCTATATTGCTTAGGGTTATGGAAGACCCACCAGCTTCCTGGACTGGCTACTGCAGATTATCATGGGTACCTCAAGCTACTGCAAATGACACTAACAGGCTGATTTATCTGTCAACACGTAGCTGCAAACAGATCCTTCAGAAGGTCACAGTGTTCCCACAGTTCTCATGTTAGCTCTGTAAAATCCATGTAGATACTTTGGATAGCCTACAATATCCAAAATTTCCCTATGTGCTTAGTGGTATGTAGGAAACTGAAATGAGTCCAGGTATTCTGTAAATGCAAATGGAATCTTAAACATCTCTTCAGAGACAACCTGCAAACTAAATTTAGTCCCCTATATCTCAAAGTTAGCAAAGGACACTTGGTCTCCTAACAGTTGCGTGGGGACACTAGGGCCAGCGCCTCCTCTCTGCTTCCTTTCACGTGGCGGAAGCCAAGTTAGTTAGTATTGGCAGACAACTAACTTTAATATGCCTATTATCAGCAAAAAAAAGAATCATCGTGTAGTTCAAACAATTCCAGCATACTTAAATGTTATAGGTAGACAGAGAAAAAGAATAAATAGTATCATTAAAGTGCTCAATTATACAGAACAATTTGATGACAATTTACTAATACCCACATTGGCTTCAGTACAATTATATGAATTGTTTTGCTATTATCTTTTATTATTTTTACGTATTGGTTTTAATAAGAATTTTTTTGTTACTGGTGAAATTACACATAAAGAGATGGATGTGTTGAGAATGCTTTAAGTATGGGAGGAGTAGGCTGCCTGTAGCAGATACTGGATGTTTGTTAATTGGTACAAAGATACAGAGTAAATTTTCTTTGGCCTGCCTATTAGAAACAGAATTTCTTTCAAGTAAGATATCTCTCTAGATTGTGAACATTAATTACAGTTTTACAGATTTAAAAGAGAATAATTATGAGTAGATTAATACTATGTCTAGAATTTCAAGTAGGATCTGCTTTGGTTTTACCTTATAAAGTTATACACATGAAACATATCTAAGTGATGTCTTATTTCTCCCCAGTTTTAGATACTGTTGAAGAAATTGGAAAAAGTATCTTGATTAGGACAGTCCCTTCCCTAGGGCTCAGTGCTGGGACCAGCCCTGTTCAATGTCTTTATCAATGACCTGGATGAAGGCATTGAGTGCTCCCTTAGCAAGTTTGCAGATGACACTAAGCTGGGTGGAAGTGTGGATCTGCTGGAGGGTAGGGAGGCCCTGCAAAGGGATCTGAACAGGCTGGACTGCTGGGCTGAGTCTAATGGCATGAGGTTTAACAAGGCCAAATACTGGGTTCTGCACTTGGGGCACAACAACTCTATGCAGAGCTACAGACTAGGAGAAGTCTGGCTAGAAAGCCGCCTGGAGGAGGACCAGAGATATCTTTCTAAGCATCATATTGCCAATTTAAAAATTCTCAGGTTGTCTTATATTTGGCCTCTCAGTCCATGGCTAGGTGTTTGTGTTCATTCTGCCAAGATTGATTAAAAATTTAGGTTAATATTGAAATGGAAAACAATACCTAGTATTTTTGTCATTATTTTAATATACTTGTCTGAAATTTCAGCTTGAGCACTTAATTTAATTCCATCCAACTTGAAACAAGCATCTCTCTCACTTCTCACAATATGGGAGTGGGAAAGGGATGAATATGCATAATAGAGCTTGAAATTAATTGGAGGTTTTGGTTTACTTCCATGTTTTTTTGTATTAAGATCCTCGATGCACAGTAATGAAGTAAACACACAATAATTTTCTGATATCGGAATAAAATTTGTCAGATGTCATGAAATCAGCTCAAGGAGATGAGGAGTAAGTTGATTAAATGCATGACAGGTTACAGATTCATTTAGTTTACCCTTTTTCCAAATTTGCTTTCTCCTCCAGAGCTCCAGTGGCAGGCAGGAATGAGACAGGACAAGAGATATGCAATAAATGTTACAAGTCAAAAATGTGTTCTTAAATTGCAGTACAATTATTTTATATGGCAATGCTACAGAAGTCTTGGGAAATCTAGCATGCTTGCCTGTCACAGGCACACATCCTGAATGATGTGCAAGAAGTCCGCCTTGCCAGCCTCATTAAAACTAATAGAAATGTGGCAGTCACTGCTGTCTGTGTCGACATTTATCCCTGACAAACCTTCACTGGAATCACTACAGCTTATTCTAAGGAAAAGAAAAGCAAAAATAACCTAGTTTTTTACTTTACAAATGTGTTTGAGTTCGGTTTTGGTTTTAACTGGAGTGATTATGCAGATACTAATAGATAAAAGAAAATAGCTAGAATTTATATCCTATAATATTAACATAAAAAAGGGAAATTTTGTACTGACCTGTGCAATTAAAGAAAATTATGCAAGCATGTGGTGACTGCAGCAGCTTCTTCCAAGCCACATGGTCCAGGCTGGTCCAATTGCAGTGTGGGAATGAGAGCTAGCATGGGAGTGAGAGAGAGAGAGAGACTGACCTGGCCTGGTTCCTTGAGAGTCTTTTTAGAAGGCCCGGTTTTCAGGAAAAATGTTTAAGGCAAAGAGAGAAACATAGTCTGACTTTACAAGGATGCTTGCATAATTTTCTTTAATTGCACAAAAGTGTGCTGTCAGAAAGGAGGCAATTGAGAGAAAGTCTGATCCGCAGTATAAAAATTTCTGCCATGCTAAGCTTTAGAAACGAACAAATTATACATTGCAGGGGAATAACAATATTTTAACAAAACTATAAATTACGTGCTTAAGAAATTTCTTTATCACCAGAAATTAAATCCATTGCAGCTATTTCTCAGTACTCTTTTCTTTGTGCAAACTAAACTACCTCCTTGAAATACTTTCTGTAGACATCTACAAATATACAAAGAGAAGCACCTGTCCTGTAGATGCAGAGGTACCCCTGTGCTCCAAACCCTCTGTGCTACAAGGAAATAAGTGGCTTAAACCCCAAAGGACCAAAATGCCATATTCATGCTTGCAGGCAAGCTTTCCAGCCACCTGTCCATATTCAAATGCTGTGGGATACTGGTGATCCTGCCAACACACTTGTAAAGAAAGAACCTCATTCTGCTAGGCTCCTGTCCTCATACAGAAGACAGAAAAGACCTCCAGAAAATGTAGATACTAAGTTTTTAATTATAATTTTGATTTAGTATTAGTGGAGAGAGATGTTTTACTTAAGTGCACTGGACCAGCACTCCAAAGGCCTTTTTTCTTTCCTTTCTGAGTTAAAAGAAACTCCTTTAAATCTGGATTTGCTCCTTGCCAACCCAGGGTTCACTATCAAGACTTTAATCACATTTACACTTCTGACAGGCACTATGTATCGCACCCTGTGAATCAAAACCCCTTAACAACAATCAGTTTTAAGTGCTGCTTCATTTCATAAAAATTACTTCTACTCTAATCCTTCCAATACTTTTTCTTCCAGGGAGTTCTTTTTTCATTTTCCACTTCAATGAATATTCCTAGGCATTTTCGAGGGACCTTCACTGCTATGTTTGATTGCTCAGGTTTCGTCATTTGTTTAGAATGACACCGTATTTTTTTAAGTAGTTTTGATTACTTGAACATATTTGACTGTCCAGAAGAGAAACAGGGTCTGGCTGGCTTTCTGGGTAAAGAGGAATGCTCCAGGCACCTTGGGTCATCCAGGCTGCTACTCAACCAATACACTCTATAGGGCATCTGCTTACAGTGACAAAAGAGGCCACTAGCAAATGTGGCCTGTTGTGAAGGGCTTGAGAAGACTTCAATGCCTTTGTGTAAGTTAGGAAAAAACATCTTCAGATATTTCCTGAGGCAAAGCTCTTGATGTTACGTAGCTAAGCACCTTTTCCTTTAAAGCCTCCATTAACTCACTTTGTATTTTGCAGTAACATTTCACAGCCCCCCTTGTTTCCAAGGATGCATTTTCAGGGTAGTAGCTAAGCACCTTTTCCTTTAAAGCCTCCATTAACTCACTTTGTATTTTGCAGTAACATTTCACAGCTCCCCTTGTTTCCAAGGATGCATTTTCAGTGTAGCACGTCAGGCTGATTTTACTCTGTGCTTTCAGCCATTGTTTCATTTCAGCAATGGTGGGTTTTAAATATTTAAGATGCATTGCTGTTGTGATCCTAGAACTGCAGCAAGAATTCAAAGAAGAAATTCTTTTCTTCATGGACAAGTGAAGGGGACAAATCTGGAAAATATAAGACATCTCATTGCCTCCTGGCTGTGCATAAAAATGAGAAAAGTGCTGCCAATACTCATTATTCTTGAAAAAGAGAGTTAGCATGTGGGGTCCTAGCTGTGGGGACAAAGCCTGCAAAGAAGCTTTGACAGCAGTACCTGTTGGTAAACAGATGATCACCAAATACTGACAGCTGTACTGTAAAATCCCTATTACAGATAATCTTGCTGTGTTATTTGATTTTGCAAGGAATGTCTGTCCTTTTCTAAATTGAATGATTGGATGGAAATTGTCATTCTTAATATGTTTACCTTCCATATAATGAGCAATCCCATTATGAAGGCTGAAGACAATGCAGCCTCTCACTTGGGTTTCATTACAAATCATGAAAGAAAACATCCTTGCAATGTCTTCTGTGGCAGGCAGCACCAGGAGCTGTTTAACATCCCACCATGGAAAAAAGAATCATTAAATCAGCACAAGAAGATTAAAAAGAGAAATTTTCAAACTAGGACTTATCTAAGGCCAGGAAATGACTCAAGGTACAATCTGCAGAATTTCAGTATTTTTCACTGTCTGGCAATACACTCTATGAGGTCTTCCAGTAATCATGGCTCCTCTGCTGCTGGCACCTTCGCCCCCTCCATTCTTACCACCCAAGCTTTATCATCGTAACAGTCTAAAGGAAATAGAAAGACATCTTTGGTGATATTTTTGCTTTCATGAAACTACTTTGACCAATTTCTGTCTGTTTATTGAAGTTAAATGTGCTGGCAGTGGCAGGATCAGTACTGCAGACTGCAGTTTTGAATGACCCACATTCTATTTGGCTAGTTGATAAGTGCAAAGACAAGTCAAAAATGTAAGCTATAGACAATAATCTATCATCAAACAGCCCAGGGTCCACTTGACATGCTATATTGTTGCCATCCTTTTACAATCTGCTATTCCAGTTGATCATTTTTATTGTTACAAATGCATCCACCAAATTAAATGTCATCAGTTTAAGCAGTGTCATAAGCAGTGTCATGGTCACAAAAATGGTCTGTCAGAATTTGGGGCTCTGGTAGGTTAGGCTCCATGTAAACTTCCTAAAATGCTGTGTCTGTCCTGCTGGTTTCAAGGGCAAGACAGGTTTGATGAGCCATTTGGTAAAGCTCAACTCTGAATATATTTCATCTCCTCTCAACTGGTGTTAGAAAGATGGTTGAAAAGCCATTTTTGTGGTTCAAGTATTTTCACTCTAGCTGTTTATTTCCCCCATCTCTGACTTCTAAAGAATCTGCATGATTGTTCATTCTCATTTAATTCCCAACCAACACTGTTTTGTTCTTTTCAAATGTTATGTAAAAAATTGAAATTAGTGCTGCATTTTATAGTGAAACTGCTTTTTTAGTTCTCTGGAAACCCTTCTATTTGTATAATTTAAAAGATGTATTCCATCACAATTTAATAAATTGACAGAATTTCTTTAAGGCTTTTGCTACCTATAAGTCCCAGTCGTTTTTGTCTTCTTGATTATAGCAATAATATTTTTCTAAGCTTTTCTACAGATTTAAGTTTAATTAGAAGTATAACAATTTTTGCACAGGAGCAGCAAGACCATAACACCCCCTAACATTTAAGTATAGTAACAAATTCACATATTGACCGGAATTGCAGGTCCTGTGCTGAATTTGAATGTGTATCACAGTAGAGTTAAGAGTTCCTGTGTAGTTAATGTTGATAAGATAAAGCTCCTATTTCAATAAGAGTAAACAAATTCAGTAATATTGTATAGATTTAGCTGCAAAGGAAAACTGAAAAATGTGTAGAAGTCTTTAAAAAATTCTTTTTATGCTGTGTTATACTACAATTAAGTTATACTACAATTAAGGATACTTAGGAACAGAACTTTGCCTATTTCAGGCAATTTTCAAACTCTCGTTATGAACTTGGGGTTTTATTTTAATTCCTAACACTTACTTTTAATTTGAAAGAAATGAGAATCTCAGAAATCATCAGATGAAATTTAAAGCAGAAGTTGAAATGATTATAAAGAAGTAGAATAAACCTAGTGATGTATTCACCTCTTCTCCCATTCTGAAGGAAAAGCAGACTTTTTCTTTAGTTCCTTTCAAAGCCAAAATTTAGCATAACATAGACTGACACTCCTTAACACTCCAGATTCTCTAAAACTTTGCTTTCCAAGCATGGTTTCCACTTACATTCCTCCTGAATTTAAAATTAACTGTACTTCTCAAAGTTGATTTTTTTTTTTCCTTGAAGGAGGTAGCAGTGGACAGCTACTCTAGGCTGGTGGTGGTCTCAGGGCTATACTTGCTTACTTTATGTGAAGAAACAGTGACATCCAGTGGTTGGATGTTACAACCAGATGTATAAATCACTGTACCAAGCTGTATTTCAGTCAAGGTACTACCGCACGTGCTTTGGTTAAAGCCCTCCCTCTTGGGTGGGAGGTGAGGGGAAACACAAACTTTATAGCAAAAGAGACTTTCTCTAGGATTTTGAGCAAGTGTTATGCTGAAGTGGAAGAACATTCTTTTTATGCTTAAAAATATAAAGAATTTTGTGTTCGTTTCTGTGGTTTTAAATCTGCTTGTGCAGCAATAGAAGGTTGCTGAAAACTGACTTCTTGAGTTTTACACTTTGTAGCTGAAGTTAACCACTTAACTATGCGGCTGTGCACATAAAAGAAGACATTTTCCTTTGCGATCTGCAATTAATATTCTTATAGCTGAATAGGGGAGAGGGTAGAGATGAGAAGAATTTTTCATTTTTCTTATTAATATGACATATGTTTATTCTATTATTGTTAAACAAAAGGATCTGTTATTATATACATTACTGTGCAATTTTTCTCATAGGCTTATCAGAGTCCACTCTCAACAGATGTTCTGTTAGCTAGCAACGTAAAACTAAAAGTTCCCCCCAAACACATGCTGGGGCTTAAGCATCTGGTTCTACAGGCTTTGGTAGGCAGACCTTCTGGTACTTATGACTTCAGAACAGTTGATGCACAGGCATTTCAGCTTCACGTTCTCCCTTTTCCGCTAAGGACGTTCAGGCACCGTGGGCAGGGAGTGCTTGAGGAATCAGATGTGTATCTTCTACAGCGAGGGCATCGTGCTTTGGCAATTGGTAGGGATATAACTTTATAAGAAGATTCTTCACGGATATCACCACCTGTTAAAGGAAGCATTATGACTGAGATTTCCAAGTGCAGGTGTAGCTATCAGACTCCACAAAGTGAACAAGACAGAATTGTAGTGCAGAGAAGAACCAGATGCTCAGCACTGTCTGGAATAGTTCCCTTACCTTCCAAGTTAATCAGAAAGGTCCCTTTGATGATGTTTGCATCTGTAGGTGTATCTTTAGGTAGCTCGCTCAACAGGGTTGTCTGGGAAGCCATCATTATTTCATTCAGCTGTGAAACACTAGAAGTTTCTTCAGCTTGCAGTGCCTGGGGAAGAGAATTAATTTTCAGACTCAGACCCTGTTTTTTTGTTCCTCAGCATCACCCTCCTAGAAAATGTTAAAGCAAAAGTAGAATTACTGTCTGTGATTGAAATAGCTGTTAAGAGACTTGTCATGAAAGGAAGTTGTGGAAAGGAGGGTGCTGGCCTCTTCTCCCAAGTGACAGGGGACAGTACTAGAGGGAATGGCCTCAAGCTCTGCCAGGGGAGGTTTAGACTGGACATCAGAAAAAAAAAATTATGGAAAGGGTCATTGGGCACTGGAACAGGATGCCCAGGGAGATGGTTGAGTCATCTTCCCTGGAAGTGTTTAAGGGACAGGTGGATGAGGTGCTGAGGGGCATGGTTTAGTGATTGATAGGAATGGTTGGAGTCAATGACCTGATAGGTCTTTCCAACCTGGTGATTCTATGATGAGATGACAAGTTTGTGTGCCTGTATCTGTCCAGATAAAGACATAGATACAGTCTTGTTTGTCTGGCACCAGAACTGAGGTCTACCACTGCAAGTGCTAAGATGCTCCATTCTTTAAAACAAATACTAAGACAGCGGTTCCTAAAACGAGTGGATGATTGGACCCAAGAATCAAATTTACTTCGCCCTGCCAGGAATGCCCCCCACAACACCTTACAGATTTAAACTGCAGTGTCCAAAGTTTCCTCTGCAGGAATTCCCATGTTACTTGGACACCAGATTTCTTTGGCAGAGCACTGCCACTGGCACTGGTAGAGCTGTTTAAGGAGTCCAGAGCCAGAGGCCAGCCAGCCACAAGTAGTGTAGCTCAGGGGTCAGCATGGGATTCAGTACTGTTTAACATATTAAATAACAGCATGGGTGATGAGGCAGAGTGTATCCTTAGCAAGTTTGCAGCTGATACACCAGGTGGCTGCATTGTCATTCAGAGGGACTTGAACAGGATGGAGAATGGCGCTAGCAGTAAACTCAGAAAGTTCAGTAAAAGGAATTGCCCAGACCTGCCCCTGGGGAGGAATAACCCCAGGCACCAGCACAGACTGAGGGCCAAATGGCTGGAAAGCAGTTTAGCAGGAAAGGGGTCCTGGTGGACAAGCAGCTGGCCATGAGCCAAGCAATACTCTCTCACAACAGAGGAGGCCAGCAGCATCCTGCATTACAAAAAGCACTGCCAGCAGGCTAGGGGCAGTAATCCTTCCTTCCTTCTCAGGCCTGTGGAGACGCTTCTACAATGCTGGGTCCAGTTCTGAGCTCCCCAGTAAACTATGTGAACTTGCACTGTAAGTCCACCAAAGCACCAAAAAGATAAGGGACTGGAGCATCTCTTGTATGAAGAGAAGCTGGGAGCTGGGACTGCTCAGCTCACAGAAGAGAGGGGATATCTTCATGCACAAAAATGGTAGTGTGCCAAAAAAATGGAGCCACGTGCTTTCAGTGGTGCCCAGTGACAGCACAAGAGGCAGCAAACAGAATTTGAAAGAGGAAATTCCAAGCAAACACAGAGCCACTTTTGTACTGTTTACAGACAAACCCTGGCACAGGTAACCTTGAGAGGTTGTGAAATCTCCATCTTCAGGTATTCAAAAGTCAACTGGACACAATCCTGGGGAACCTGCTCTAGCTGGCTCTGCCTGAGCAAGGGGCGTGGGCTGCACCATCTCCAGCAGTCCCATCCAACCTCAACTGTTCTATGATTTTCTGGTAAGTACAAAGCAGAGGGAAAGTTTACAGAAATCACTGGTTTTTGTGCACGTAGCCACATCTTTTACCTCCATTAATTCAAAGAACAATCCAGGCTCAATTACAATGACTACTTCATATTCCAAAGAATTCTTGCCAGAGATGGACCCGAGGAAAGAGTCTCTCATTGCACATGCACCTTCTATTGCTTCCTCAATACCAGGCTTCTTCCATGCTGAACTTGCATTAATCCAGCCGGTACGAAACACTCCCTCTGAGTCTTGAAATTAAAGCAAACAAAAGAATTTTTAGTCTCTTTCTATTCAAATATTTACTGAATTAAAAACAAATAAACATACCTCATATTGCTTTTAACTATGCAATTAATCAGTGCACTATAAGAAGTTATTAGAAACTACACATGCTTTACCTTTGTTATATGGAAGGTACTGGAAAACCTCCTCTGCCAAGTGAGGAAGAATTGGTGCAAAGGATCGAACTACTACGTCTAAAGCCTGTGCTAGCACAGTTTGACATGAACGACGCTTTGGGTCTTTTTCTTCTTCACAATAGAGCCTGCAAGACAAAGGAGAAAGCTGGAGAATATTCCTACGTTCGGGTCACTGTTCTCACTCAAGAGCCATACTTTCAAGACCACCATTGAAAGTATAGAAGTTTGACCTGGCTTGCCTTTCTAAGGGAATATTTTCTTAATTGCACTTTTCCCAGGCAAACACAGTGGTTCTGATAAAAGACTATTTGCAGATGCAGCCACATTTTGTCATAGGAAAGAAGATTTTGTGCAAGGCATGTTCATCTGCTTCATTTGTATAGAAGGAAATCTTTCCTCAGGGAGGTGAGCCTGCAGATCTGTTGGCCCTTTGCTCCAGTTCACCTATAAAGTTCAGCACTAGGGCTTTTTTCTCTTTTATTCCCCCCCCCCTTTATTTGCATTCTGGAAACTAAAGATCAGTAGAACTCCCTGCTTCCTTCCCCCAGTAAACAGCCTTTTTAAAATTTACAAAAGGTATCAGTCATATCCTTGGGATTTCTTTACCTGTTTCTTACATCTGTACAAGACATTAGGTTGTCTAGATAGCGACAAAAAGCCCTTCCCCGCCTCCCTGATTTCAGACATGCACATTTCTGGGTAGAAATACAGACTGAAGAATTTATCTTTAAAACTTTATTTAGTTTTAAATGTATGCAACTGATTCTGTTTCAAAATAATCCAGGACCGTGACTGAACAGAATACAGAAGCAAACCCATGACAATATTCAGCTGAAAGCATCTGAGCTTTCACCCGGGAGCCTTAGTGCACTAAAGCACAACACAACTATGAAATCTTCTGAGATACATGTATTCCCTTAACACTCCCCTGGAATGCTACACCTCTATCTCAAACTAATTAACCAAGGTTTTCCCTTTTAAAGTCAGCGGTAATGAACTTACCTGTCTTTGATTATGGTGAAATAAAAGTTAGACA
The DNA here is from genome assembly GCA_033558105.1 of Coccyzus lansbergi. NCBI lineage: Eukaryota > Metazoa > Chordata > Aves > Cuculiformes > Coccyzidae > Coccyzus > Coccyzus lansbergi. The sequence continues at coordinate 119,386 of JAUMJK010001839.1, forward strand.
AGTTTCTGGAACAGAATGCTTGCAATAATCGAACAACTTTGCTATAATCATATACTTTGTATGCTTCTGTAACCTGGGAGAGGAAGCAGAGAGAGATAAGAGCAGTGTATCAGTTTTCATCTTAAGGCATACAAGGACAAATCCTGATGAACCTGAACCTATAACAAGTGACAAAGTCTGGGAGAATCTTTCCTTTAAAAGGTTTTCAGAAGGTAAAAAGGAAAAATAAATTAAATCAGTTAACAATTAGGGCCAAGCAATAAATTAATTTCAGAGGAAAGGACGGGGGGGGCCCAGAAATTACTAAATTTTAGACAACAGCGGACTCCAAAAGCTCTAGAAGATTTTTTTGCTTTGTTTTGGTGTTATATCCTATTCTAACTAGTTCTGAAGACTTTTACTTGGAGGCCTTGGGCAGAGAGGGGAGTGGAAAAAACTAGTTGGCATCAACACCAAGTTAATAATGTTAAAAACTGGTTTCAGGGACTGCACATTGCATCAAAATGAATTTTCGTGGTCATTATTTGCCTACTTGACACATACTCTTTATTCGCTTGCATACTTAATTTCCCTAGAGGGTATAACCAATGAAAAATGTTACACATATATTAAGCTAAATACAATTTACCCCTACCTTGCTGCCATAATCTTGCAATAAATGCAGCATGTATTGATCTACTATGTACATATCTGAAGCAGGAATGGAATCGGTTTCTGGATTGAAGTCAGAAATATTTCCCAGCATGAAGCGTAGTGTATTCCGAAGCTAGTAACAAACCAGAAAAATTAACCATTAATGGTCTGCTCTTTAGAAAAAACATAAAATGACAATATTTCACAATGAATTAACTAAAGTTGGCTGGTTTTCAAGAGGATTGTTTGAACAGTTAGAAAAGCATCATGAAAAACAGACACCAAAAGGACCTACAGAAAAATAACAACTGGCTACAACTGTAACATGCTGTAAAACCTAGTCTTTTCCTTGGTATGCTTTACTATTTGATCTATAGATGTAAAAAGCAGTACTACCCACCTAAATGAGTTTGGAAAAGCTTTCTTTAGTCTAAACACTGAAAAGCTTTGCAATGAATACTATGCAGCTAACACAAACTCAGATATAAAGAAGACACGCCATTAGAACAAAGAGTGTTAGCATATTTGGCTCTGACCTTGTTGATATCATCTCTTGCAGCATTAAGCACAACAGGTCCAACCAGGACCTCGGTAAAAACATTCGACTCTGCCACCCACCAGCGGAGAACATCGGCACCATATGGAGGATCCTTGGTGTGATCCTAAGTAGATACAGAAAGGCACACAAGTGAAACTGCTGGAGGACCTGCAGCACAGTGAGCAGTGCAATTCCATGTTGTCAGTGCTGTGAACACGTCTGTAAGTGTGCCCAGAAGGCCATAGTAATTGCTACAAGAGGATGAAGGCTTTCAAGATTTACTGTTAAGCCAGGACTACAACATATACTTGCAGCAGTCTATGCACAAACAATGCTAGAACTCAGTGAAGCTGAGGTAAACCCATCTTACAGACTTGAATCCTCCGAATTATTAAAATAAGAGCAATATTAAGACCTAAAACTGCATAATTTTTCCCCCCTTCAGACTGTTTCCTGCCCTGTTTTCAACTCCAAAAATGGCTTCTCTCCTTTTTGAAAGAATAGAAACTATTGTGTTTTATTGAATTAGATAACCAGGTCTTTGTAAGGATCAATTCTTTTGTCTAGAGAGTTGCAAAATCTGCTTAGCAGCCACAGAGAGAGCAACAGTAGGATTGGGGAGGCGAAAAAAATTAGAGCATCGCCCTGTAGTGTGATCTTCCTGATCATGGGATGAAGTAAGTTTCCAGAGTCAATAAACAGCCTAGGCTGAGAGCAGACAGATTGCTACAATCCAAGTGCTACTCTGACTGCTTAGCCCAACTTGTAGGTTTCAGTAAGTTTGACAGTAAAGGTTAATTAATGCTTCTTAATTCTCCCTCCCCCATCACTCTAACAATGTTCCCAAGTAAAAGGAAACCATTCTACACCTTCTATACAATGTGTTTTTTCACAGCACAAAGCAAAGGTGTGGGGGTTGGCACTACAGCTGAAGCAAAAACAACTGAAAGGTTTTTACTCCAGCCAAACAGAACTGCAGTGTAGCTGAAGTCTTTTGAAGAGCCTTAAGAAGTTCTGCTACAAGACAGCTGTTTAGAGAAAAAAACAAGCCACAAGACAGTTCCAGAATCTAGTTATGCAAAATTGTAATTAATGATTCTAAGAAACTCAAGAGCTTGACTTACTTCACCTCCATTGATAACTACATCAGGGTCCACCACATTGCCAATAGATTTAGACATCTTCTCCCCTTTCTCACCAAGAGTAAATCCATGAACCACCAGAGTCCTGAGGAAAAGATTTTAGTAAAAACAAGATCCCAGGGGAAAAAAAAAAAAAATCTATGTTAAGAATAGGTTTCTAATGAGGATATTTCTAAGCCAAAACGTTCAGAAATCCTCTATTTTGACAAGATCTTTCATCTGTCAAGTTCAACATACACCAAATACACTGCACTGCCATCCAAGTAGCACATACAAGTTCACTTTCCTTATACAACTTTGCCATGTGAGCAATAGATTGCACATATCCCGACCATGTGTATTTCAGATTAATTAACATCTACAGTATAATTTATTCTTTATGCTGATGTATTTCCCCAAACTACATAACCTCCTTGCAACTGACCCACATTAACCTTCCCTGGGCTTTTCATCTCACAGGGAAAAACAACATGTCACAGCTGCAGTGTAAGACATGCACACAGTGGTTCTGAATTCCTTGCAGCCTAAAGTTCCATTAACAAGTCAATGATCCAAGGAGATTTTCATACTGCACCTCCCATAGCAACCCCTATGATTACAGGAGTGGAAGAGATGGCAGATGACCAGACTTGTATCCAATAATGATCAAGAAAAAATATCCATTAAAATTATGATGAAAAAACCCAAACAATAAATCCATCACAATGTAGCCCAAGAAAAAACTTTATACTGAAAATATAAGAATGTAAATAATTAAAGATTAAAGAATACTTAGCAATGGCTTGATTTCTCTTGTTTATACACTACTGTCCACACTATCAAAAGTCCCATATTTAATAAATGAACTAGCAACACCACTCCAATCCACAAACTTACTTATATGGTGCTTTCTTCCTTGCTGCCACACTGGTTAATAGAGAGGATTGAAACCAGCCACCCAGCTGGTCTTTTCCTTCTAAGTATGTATCTGCTCTTTGTTCTGCACCTTTGAAAATAGAAGATTTTGTTTAAAATATCAGCCTGTATCTTCAAACAACGATTACACTTAACAGAAAATCTCTGAAAGTGATTAGCAAAACTTAGTCTGCTCTTTAAACCCAGTAGCTGTGTTACTTTTATAAATGATGTATGGTTACTTGAACATGATACAAGTGATTCATTAGTATGACAACTTCTTTGCAATCCAAAAATTAACTAATACACTTGCTTTCCCCCAAACAAAATAATAAATTATGAAAACGGGAGCTGTCATGCTTAGAGCACTTCATAAGAAGCTCTGAAAATACTTCACAAATACTCCTAAGGACTCCTTGAAGGACTCAAGAAAAGGTCACACACTCTGGAATTAATACAAACCCACACTACCACCTGAAAATTCACCAGTTGGGAATTACTCAGGATACAAGTCATGGCTGACCAGCCTGTGTAAGGCATTACATATTTTCAGAGGAGACCACAAAGCTTTGGCAGTGAGCACAGCTCACTCATTCACATTTCTGGCCACTGGTGTTGCAGGAAGATTAAAAGCTTCAGGTAAGGGTTAGGACAACATGGGAAATGGAAAGCCTGGCTTGGGAAAGAAGGGTCTGGAGGAGCCTGGCTTGTTTAGCTCATCTAGGTGAATGCTGTGTGGAAATATTATTCTCCATGAATAACAGAGAATAATATCCCCCACAGAAAAGAGGAATGCTAGAGAAGAACAACTGGAGCTAATGACTACTGCCGGCATCACAGTAAGAACGATCTACAAGTCACAGACTACATTTTAGCTGACTGCACATTAAAAGAAGAGAGAACCCAGCTTTCCCATGGGGTTGAAAGAGGGCACTAAAGTTTTAATGGCTTTACAGGTGGAATTCAGTCACTGTACAAAGAGTTACAAGGCTTGTTGACTCAAGAAGCCCCTCCTTGTCCTAAGTAATCCCAGACAGGTTACCACTAGTGAGAATAGAACCCTGTGAAACACAGCAGAGCATGCAAATCAAAGCCTTCAAATGTGCAATGTTATGTGCACGTCTGGCAGAAATTTAGGTTTTGATTCTAAAAGTTGGTGGTGTCATTTTCCAGATACTCAGACAAAAGTTTCTGTTCTCAGGTTTTCATCTACTAGCACCTTTTATCCTCTTCCTAGGACCCCTGAGACAACGCTTCTTTCTGCTGCTGCCACACTTGATTTATTTGTTTAGCTTAATGGAAGTTTCGATATTTAGATCCATCCTGCAATAAAAGGAAGTTCAACATTACAAAGGTCAAGGCCACGCAGCTCCAACTAGCACAGGAAAAACATATGTGTGGGTGTTATTGGTTTTTAAAACACATTTGTTTATTTCTTCAAGAAAATCTACAAGGAGTTTAGGTTTTAAAAAGCAGAATAACCAGGACCATCCTTTGTATTAACAGGTCACAAAAATACCTGTTAAGGACAAGATGAAAGAAAAAAAAAAAAGACTTATTTGTGGAAGGGAAGAAAACAACAGTGGAAAATCTGAAGGGCTGTTTCGTTAATTGTTTTCATTATTTACAAGTAGCTTACTAGTTACTAGTTTCAGAGAAGTGAACTTTTCATGGAAACGCCAGTAGTTACAATTTAAAGGAGGGCAGAATTTAAACAAGCAACTGATTACAAACAGCAAACTACACTGGTCTTTTCTGACAGGAACTAGTACATCTGGCAGGCTGGCTTGTACAGCTTTCAAATTTAAGGGTAGCTCAAACATTTTATTTCCATAATGTACAAACATCAGATTTGTACATACAAAGCCTGTGGTAGCTCCCCTAACTTGTTAAAGTTATGATAGTCATGTATAAATTAATTATAACAGCGAACATATTTCTTTGTAAAATGGAAAAGTGTGTCAGACAACCCAGAAGAGACTTTTGAGTTGTTTATTTTACACTCGGGTATAGTACATAGGTCATTAGAGAGAATTACAGTTTATGATCCTCCTGGTCTGGATTTCAAGATTCCATATCTTTACTCTTACAGACTTTGGCTTTTAGATTAACTGTATTGTATTTTAATGCCAAGAATGAATCAGCTAAGATAAATTCACGTGTCTCAGTCAGCACAAACGTTTAAACCCTTCAATGGTAAGTTGTAAAACAATCACATACATTCAGTTAAATATTAGCCAATAAGATAGAGAAAAAGTTGTGATGCCAAAAACCTACCATAATTGCGATACCAGAGTATGGATAAAAAGCTGTGCTACTTCTATCAAAGACATATTGCCTTGCAATGCAGTCCAGTGTGCACTATTGCATGAAATATTTCAAAAAATAATAATCTGAAGTTTGTAGCGCAGATAGCACTCTGCCCATGAGGAAGAAGTCAAGACCCGTAAGAGAATATTAAGACAAAAAAAATAATTCTCCAAAATAGATACTCCAAAGACAGAGGCTGAAATAAGCACTACCAAAAGGCTGAACATAAACTGGAATTCAAAGGAAAAAACATACCAAAAAGCAGTGCAAGGCACCACATAATAGCATACATAATTGAGTATTCAAAATTAGTAAATACTTTTGAAACAAATTTTGCTTTAACCACACCTTCTTTTTGGAGGCAGGGTATAAACACTCTATCTCACTGCATACTGTGAAAATTAATTTATTCATGGACAAAACATTCCAATTTGAATTTTAACATTGCATAAAGGGATCAGGAAACAGTTCTTTCAAAATAAAAAATATTTGAGGCATATCACAGAATCACAGAACAACCAGGTTGGAAGGGACCCATCGGATCTTCTAGTCCAACCATTCCTATCTAACACTAAACCAAGTCCCTCAAAGCCTCATCCACCCGTGCCTTAATCACCTCCAGGGAAGGTGAATCAAGAAACAAGGTTAGATAGCAAAATGATAAACTATTCAGTGAAAACTGTGTTGAGCAAACAGAGCATTAAGGAAGCAAATTGTAGCCCAAAGAAACTTCATAGCAGTGAGGGTTTTCAGAACATGTTGCACTTGCAGGACTGCTCTCGAAGGTGCAAACAGATTGGTATTTTTTCTTCTTTCAACAGACAAACTATTTATTACTGTACAATTTTGGATTTGTGACTATGGTAGCTAAATAAGTAAGTTGCACCTTCCTACCTACCACACAGCTGATGTAGAATGAGGTTTGGTTAATTTGCCATTTACCTTTACCACACCTAGGCTGAAAAAAGGAAGCCAACCACAATTTAATGAAAAAAAAGCAACTTGATGTTACTTCCATCAGAAACATGCCCTGTCTCTAGTGGGAAACACAGCAGGGCAAGTGTAAGAAATACAATTGCATCCATGCACCCTATGAGACTGCTGTCATTGAGCAACCCCTCCAACCTGTTCAAAAAAAACCTCATTTCAGAATCTCTCCCCCTCTCCCCTTCCTTCTCACCATCTCCTTCCCAACCTGCCATAATTAAAGCAATCTGTAGGGCCATCAGCTAAAGGGATGAATTTTATGTGATCTAAAAATCTTGGACACAAGGTACTTCAAGCCCAGTGAAAATTCATACCAGATTTTCCAACATTGCAGAAATACTTAAGAGAATAACTTAATTTTGTGAGACTGGAATAGGTAGGGAAATCTGTAACACTGTTTATTCCTGCTGGTTACTAACTGACAGGTTTATAATTTTTGATATCCTGAGTTCATAGTAGAGTGAAAAAATATTACAAACATTAGTCTCACAGTTTTGGCCATCTATTATATCCTCCAGTTGCCGCGAAATTAAATCATAAGCTGTGGAAGAACCACTGCCATGCACAAACAGTATCACCAGAAGGCAAGCAATCGCTGATCTCCAGCTACAAAATTAGCAGCCTGCACTTGACTGGTAGGATCCATTCACCTCCGTGCTTTAATGAGTTTAAGCCATGGGAAGTTGCTCCCTTTGTGACATTCTCTAAGCAATTTTGGATTTCTCCATGGATTTAACTCATTTTTTACCCAAGAGTTCTTTGAAAAAGAATCTCATCAGTTAGCCTGTTTGTAGAGCCTTGATAATTGTTTTTACTGACACAGCAAGAACTGCAAGAAGTTTTAAATCTGAAGCATGTTGGGAAATCAACTCATAGAACGGTTTGGGTTAGAAGAGACCTTAAAGATCATCCAGTTCCACCCCTCCCTACTGTGCGGTAGGGACACCTCCCACTGGATCAGAGTACCGAAAGCCTCATCCAACCTGGTCTTGAACACCTCCAAGGATGGGGCATCCATGACTTCCATGGACAACCTCACCACCCTCACAGGGAAACATTTCTTCCTAATATCTAATCTAAAACTCCTTTCTTTCAGCTTTACAACATTATCCCTTGTCCTATCTCTATACTCCCTAGTAAAAAGCCCCTCCATCTTTTCTGCAGGCCCCCCTTTATGTATTGGTTATACAAGGAAATGCAAGGGAAAAATATGAATTCAACAACCTCTCGTGCAAACTGCATTTCTCGTACACAGTAGATTTAAAATAGTAATTTCATATGAATCACCAAGACTGTACTTCCACTTCTGGCAGTGGCTGGGACCCTCAGCTACATAGGAAAAAACAGTAATGCAAATTCTGTACTATTTCTGAAGATGAAGAGACTTAAAAGACCACACTGCTGTTAGCCCTTTCCCCAATTTCTGAACGAGCAGGGCCACTCCAGTCACGTCAGACAACTAAAGAGAGGATGCCTTACACACATCAAGTTTCATGAAAATAGATGACTAGATAGAGAAGAGGAACTTCTGATGGTTCCATGAAAGAATCAATCTGTACTATGAAAGACCCAACACTTATTAGACATTACAGAACCAATATGGGAGCCTTACACAAATCGACAGTGAATCAAGAGTTTTGATTCCACTTTTCCTTAATAAATCCTACATATTTTCTCTAAACAGGATCAGAGGTAGCTTTTCCATACTGAGGTGTTAAGCCCTGGAAGAATACAAGAATGTAATTGTGCATAAAGTACCACTAACTTTGTTGTACCTTTCAAAAGCAAACCCAAATCATTTTTAAAAGAGTATGTAAAGGTCTTGTAGAAAATGAATGTTTGCCGATGGTACTATTACCCGACCATGTTGCTAAGAAATACACCCTCTGGCACTAACGTGTTTTATAATTCGACAAGATTGTTATCACACAATTGTGTACTGAGGGTTTAAAGTCCAATAGACTACGTATGGGATCAGACTCCTCCTTTAGAAAGGACTCCTGACTTTGGACTATCCTCCAGGCAAAGAGTACATATTTTGTATATATTTATACATTTTACATGTTTTTATGCATATATGTATCTGCTACCTGCTAGTAGCAACTACTAGCAGTAGAAGCTATACATAGCTTATAGCAAATATAAATATTTGAAGTCACAATATACTGAAAGTCATCAGAAGCAAAAAAGTACACCTACAATGTTAAAACTATAAAACTTAAGATTCAGAAGCTGATCTCAATTTTGCTTCAAATAGCATGCACAGGTACTAACTGAAACTTGTTAACTGAAAATAACATGAGTTACCAGCTAGCAGTGAAGTACCTTGGCTGTTTGTGTCATAAAACCTCTATACTCAAAACAAACATGTTCTGATTAGTAGACACATGCTACACCACATGACTGAATCAGACAGAATAGAGTATTAGCAAAATCTCAACTTCAACTACACTGAAAAAGAGTTCATCAACAAAAAACCCCTTATATTTACAAGCAAAAGCAGCTTTACAAAAGGTCGCATCCAGGTTACTGCTAGCATAATCTAACTCAGCTTTGCAGATACCAACACACCATCATGCAAACCAGTTGTATTTTCTTTTAGAAGTATTTTAAAAGAAAGATCAACATATTAATTCTGTACCTTCTAAAACATGAGCCCAGGAAGTTCCACTGTCAAACCAGATGTCTAGAACATCCTGTCCCTTGACATAATCCAAAACATCATGTCCACCAGCCTATAGGAAAACCAATTATTAAATAATGCAAATACAATACTTCATATCATCAATGCTTTTCAAAGTTAGAAATAAAACAGATTTGGTTTATAAATCAGATTTGTACAGGTTCTGCTACTAACTTTATGAACACAAAATTATTTAAATAATTTTTCACAATAGTTTTCAGATAATTACCTGTAATATCCTAAAATAGAACAACAAAAAGGTACCAGAAAACTGAGACGGCAGAGTAACACTACTTTTTGAGTGCTAGCTTAGGAACACGATTGTCAAAGGAATACTAAGAAGTCAAGAAGAACTAAATAAAAGTTTGAATCTATTTTAATGAAAAAGACTTAATGTATATTTGGACTCAATTTGGTTAATTATGGTGTTACTTTCCTCCTGAACTAAAACAATGGAGATCTCTGTCCTGAATTCATGGCACAGGCCTGATTGTGCTTATTTTGTCACATTCAGATCTCACTTTCTGAACGTACCTTCATGAGAAGATATTCAATGAAAGGAATGAGACTCAAAAGGATCACAGGAATATATAAAGGTTTTCTATTATGTCCCATCACTGAACTGGCTCAAGCATCTTCTTTATTTGGAGTCAAAAAAATTACCTTTGCTACAGCCTCTTTTGATAGTAGTTGTTCAATAGGAAGCGTCCACCATGCATCTGTTCCTTGCTGTTCCACTATTTTGATGATACCTGCGATAGTTTCACTGGGTTAGAAGAAAAAAACGTGTTTATGAATTGATGAGTTACTTGTACTTTTCTACAAGTATCCCAGATACAGAGCAGTGAGATATGCTGATAAAGGGATCAAGCTATTTAAATCTGTGATTTTCCAGCTTCTAATCCAGACAAGACCACAGAGCTTTCTGCCCCTATTAAAAAAGACTTCCTCCTTTCATTTTATGAGATGGGCAGAATTGTGTAAAACCTGGATTTGCAGAAACCCATGTGCATTCCAACAAGTTTTTTTGTGCAAGCACTCAATAACTAGGCACTCAGGAAAGATGCCAGTAGCTTGAAAACTTCTAAAATCCATTTCACTTGCTCTTTCTTGGATTTACAGAAAAGGAAACAACTATTTCCCTCCAAAATATTTACTCTTGTTGATAACAGGCTTCTTTTCTCCACTGGATAAAGAGACTTTAGGAACTCCTAAAGAGGCTGAAAGTCAGGAAATGGCAGCAATTTGAATAATATTCCTAATATTAGACTTCTGTTTGTCTGGATTCCCCCCTTTTCAACAACATATTTTTTAAATGTTAAGAAACACATGTATAAATATATTAGTCCAAATAATGTGGGAAACAACCTTCTGTACCCAGCAGAAGAGTGATGTAAACAACCATTCAACATATGCTCTAAAGGCAATAAATGAATTCATATGGTATAGCAACAGCCAGAAAAAAGGTCCTGAAAGAAGCAGATACCATGGAAATAAGAAAAATTAAAATAATAATAAAAAAATCAACTAAGCATTTTTTCTGATGTGAACAGATAACACAACCAAAAGGCGCACAGTTCTGTGCACTCTTTATGACACACTCATTGATTGACCCCAGTAGGTAAGGCTGTGGGGAATTGATTTTTAATATAATTTCATACTAAATCTGGACATATATTAGGATAGCTTAAACAACAAAACCCACACGCTTTGTTATGCTGACTCACAGAGCACATACTAAAGAGGCAATTCCTAAAACATCTGTTGTATTTAAGCAGATCATCAGGACCTGTCAACTCCAAAATAACCCACTGTGTTACTCAAGCCACCAGAGATTTGTTTAAAACTTCACTTCTTACGTTGAATCCATTAACTAACTTCTTGACACATTACTGTGAAAGGGGAAAATGTAAAATAACGACCTGAAATAATTACCTTAAAAACACAAAAGGCAGCTGATATAACTTCTTTACTGTCCTCAGTTTTGTATTTGGACTTCAGCACAATTTGTTCTGCACTACTAATAAAGCTGAGCTACATCACTACTGCATTTAGTGGACTCTTACACAAAGAGTATGAGCATGAAAACCTGTTTTCCAAGGTGTATGTAATGTAAGCTCACTACTTAATTATACGAAATAAGCTGTAACAGCAAGATGAAAATGCAATTTTGCTCTTGATTATGGGAATAAATTGCAATGGCAGACCAACAGTTTTGTATTTGTGAATTAATCAATTTACTTTTCAAAGTCAATTCCTATCAAATACCCCATTAGGTTTTCTGGACAGAAAACCCACTAACCAGTAACATTTAGAGCATGACACCCAGCTAACATACCACCGTCAATCTTACCTTTTCAGGCTAGAATGGATATCTTTCACCTTCTGGTTTAATCAAGGTAGGACACAATTTATGGCTTCATATTATATCTGTTAGTATTTACCTTGGTAAAACAACATTTAGAAACTCTGGTTCTGAATCATATCTTTTCCTTTCAGAAATATTTGCACAGAGGCCTATTAGTCTATAATTCCATTTCTGAAGTGTTACTTCTCCAAGATAAAAGCAAACAACTCCAGTCCTGGTAGATTCCTGGCAGTTAGCTGGTAAGTATATCCCTTATGCTTTGCCTCTTTCAGGCTAAATCTTCAAATTCAGAAAGCTCACAGGAAAAAAAAAAAATCAAATAAGCCAAGAAGTCTGTTGGTCTCAGCCCAGATTAAACTATTCCCCTATATTTGTCTCTCTCTTATGGGGTGAGTCAGTACCTTCCACTGAAGAGTCAGGCTTTACCCACACACCCTCAATGATGAAAAGATCATAGCATCTGCGAACACTTTAGAAAAAGCTATATACAACATTATTTTTCACTCCTCACCAACAGAAGGCTCCATCTTCAATTGTTCTCAAATGCCTCATCAGTATTTTTTTAAAGATAATTACAGATAACTAGTTGTCCCTCCACAATGTCAATGCCTTTCTGTCACTGGTCAAGTCTTACCCATGGATGTCAACAGAAGGAAACAGATAAATTAAAGAGGGTTACTTACCTTAGTAATACCCCAGTTTGTGTTAAGTGATTCATACAAGAAATAAAGCAGTGCTCAGCTAATGGTTCTGGCATCAAATTAGAGCCAGAAAACTAATTCTTATCAAGAATCATACCCATACTATTATAGAAAAGTTTCTGTACTAATTTAAAGAGGAACTAAGCTTGTCTTCCACATAACTCTTCCATATTGCAAATAAACTTCAGGGGCAGGAGATATACTTTGATTCAGTCTTATCACAGCAGAAATCCCAGTTTATTACACGTTCTAAGCTTTAAGTAAAGGTGATATGGCCTGAACTGCCACCATTTTTTTAACACTGCAACTGTTAATTGCAATGTCCTCTCTCCTCAATGGAAGAGATAGCACTAAGGTCAGGCCTATCACACAAATATTCAGAGAAATTCACAAGGAGACTACAACACCTGAAACACTGTGTTAGCACAAACTGTATTACCTTTAGTGAGAATGAACTCTTCTCCTTTCTATTGGAGGCAGGTGGAGGGATAAGAAGGAAATAAAGCCTTGCTATCAATCTTCCTTGGGAAACCATCATAAATCTGGTACCTTCACTTACTCCAAGTAATGCCTGTGCCACACACCAGTACTCTACCATTGCACAAAATCTATTGTGGACTAATCTTTCACCAAGTGTATTGCTATGCGATGCAAACGCTTAATTTAAAAAGGGCAGAACTATTTTAAATACACATTTTTGTGACACATTGACATGATTACACTACAGATAAAAGTTTTCAGACAACTAAAAGGTCAAATTTTATGGATCATAGGAAATAGTCGATGACTGTGAAAGTCACCTTATTATTGACCGATATTCTCAAAATACTATCAGAGTTTAAAATAAAGTTAAAAATCTGTTTTAGTAGTGCACTTTTTTTCTCGTTATATTCCATTTCCCCATAGAAGGCAGGTGAATGTTAACTGTCAAGTATTCTAAGAGGAGATAGTTAAGACCAAAGAATTCCAGGATACCATTTCACCAAATATGTTTTACTCTTACAGTCTGAAAAATCCAAGACAAACAACCTGCACCCCATGCCCATTCCTCTAATCTTTTCCCAGCATCCTTATGATTAACTATTATCAGAAAGAGAGAAATTATTATACTTAAGGTATCTGTACTGTAAGGAGGAAGATTTTTGAAAGTACTTTTATGTAAGTGAAAAACCACCTTCCTCAAATAACTACTCATCACTTTATAATCTGTGGACTTCAATGTGAGCATGATAATCCACCAAGCTAGCAATAAACACCATTGTAAAACTTTGCCCTGTATTCATACACTATCTAGAAAAACTTGCATTACGTGTCACTTGCTACGTTTTAACACTGAAAACCTTACGGCAATTCACGCTACCACGACACCAGCCAATCACTCTGAAGCCTGATATTGATTATGCTGAACACTTATTTAATGTGTTAACAGAAATGAGGCAGCATTAAGATCTAGTCAGGAGGAGAAGAATACAGTGTCTCATGTTCTTTCAAACTCATTTCAAACAAGAGCAAAGAAGACAAGTTATCTTCTTCATGTGAACATTGACACTTCAGCAGTAAGTATTTCTGTTACAGTAAGTTGCTATTGCTTACAATTCACTTAAATGCCTTAATATTTTAAATGACAAATTCAAGAGCAGGGTAGATGTACTGGAAAAACAGATTGTGGTTTATCTGCCACAAATTAAACCTACTTGTGAAAGTCAGAAGAGGACAAATGTTCTCGGGCATCAGAATAATCTTTTCAATAGGATGTATTATTCTTAATATTTTAACAGATAATTTCAAAGTTATTGCTTGAGGTAAAAGTACGTATCTCATTTATTACACAGTCTCAGCTACTACTGTAAATACAAAAATATCACCTTTTACTCTGAAATGTCTTTTTCTCTTGTCTTCTATGAGCTACAGAATTTCCTAGAATCAGAATGTTTTCTCAAGGAACCTACTAAATTTTGAAAACTGACAAAGCTAAAAGCATTTACTTATGTACGCATTCTATTTAAGTCTATTTTTTCCTCTACTTGTGAGGAGAAATCACAGGGAATCTCACCGCTGTATTCTCAGAATTCTTACTGAAAATTACAATAATGTTGTCTTTTGTCTCTCTTTAAGGGTTTTGTTATTTTGTATTAATTTTTAAGTTCCTGGATTGCAATATGATGTGGTAGACTTCACATAAGAGCTCTAAAATTGCAAATTTAAAATGCTACAGAATATTAGACAACAGTGTCATAAAATCAAATCTCTTTTAGGGCTATGAAGTGCCACATCAAACAGGAAGACATGGAGATCTTTATTCAAAAGCTTGTTGCACAAGATTACAACCTACTCTTGGCTTTCAAGTTGGAAAGACAAGATTCTTAGTGTTGAGTAAAATATTCTCTTAGAGACAAGCTGTTGCATCTTGAAACACGAACTTTCTGCGACCTTCATATGACAAATTCAGCATAAACTATGACTTAGAGAAGGAAAGATGGTGAGTTTGTTTTTAGCTTGTTTTTGTTTTTATTTTTTTTTAAAGTCTTTTTACAGGTGATACATAAACAGGATCATTCAAGATTGACCATCAGTGCTCTCACATGTAACAGCAACTCCATGTGGACTACTCTGACTTCCAGTGGAGATGCTGTTACTTTTGATAGCTACTCAAAAACTTCCTTCTACTGGAGCACATTTATCTGGGATTCAAGATTAAAAAGCAGCTTTTGTTTTGAAATGTAAGTTTTGTACTGGTTTTTAAATTATTTTATTCACACAAACCAAATGTGAAGTTTCTCAAGTGTTAGAAATATATCAGCAACTCATTGAGATGTGACATGATTTCAAAATTACAATGCAAATGTAGCAAAATATTTAGGCTTACTTATTTATTTCAATAAGAACTGGTGTCCAGGAAAATGACCTATGAATTGACAGACTACTTTCTAACTTTGCCTGTCATTTCTATAGGCCAATATTCTGCACACTCTTCCTACTCCAGTTACAGAAGCCTGCTATGGCTAACTTCAAATATCTAATGTGGACCTTACTATTTTCTTTGAAAGTTTCACCTCTGTAAAACATATTAGGAGTAAGGAGTACTGCTTATAAATTAATGCCACAGGTTGCCAGACAAACGAAATAAATCAACTTTTCAAACATATTGCTTGTGTGTCTGTTTCCTAAATGTCTCTTCCCACCCCCCGCCCCGGATCCCCCCCCTCCATCAATTATAAACAAACACAATGTACTGCCCCTTTGTTCATGCACCTACATGTGTGACTACTAAGCCAATACAGACCTATGTGTGAAGGTCAAGGTATTAAACTATTGCAGAGATTATTACATCAAAATGTCCCAATTGCCACATATTGCACAACTCCAGCAATAATCTCAAACAGCTCAAGCACATACAAAACACTTTTTTAAACATAGATCACCGGCTTTCAAGGCAAGTTTACTACAATCTAAAGGAATCCCCACGCATCCCTCCTTTCAAATGCTTTCTGTACCAGCTGGGTCAGCTCCTCCATGTACTGAAGGAGATATTGCTTCATGATGCCCTTCACATTTGCCAGTTATTAAAAAGTTTTTTATTATGTTCTTATTTTGCTGTTAAACTACAATTTTAACAGTTTTAAGCATGCACACACAACACACAAGCCTGTTCCACAGAGAGACTATAATAACCATTCCTCAGAAAGTATTATTTTTTAATGTAACCATTACTTTTTAATGTGTTAACAGGCTTTGTGGATAAACTGATTTTACACCCCACAGAACCTCCGTTCCTTTATTTCCTAACATACGTCAGCATTATTCGGTACTATAAACAATTATGGTTACTGTGTTCTTTTCTCACAGTTATTGTCTACTGCAAGAGAGTCAAAGTACCTACCTCTGCACCTACACACCCAGTGACACAAGGTGAAGCTGAGGACTGCGTAAAGTCCATTCCCTGCTCTCCACACCCTAAGCCTCACCCACCCCTATACCTATGTGCTCAGTCCAGCCTCTGGAAAACATGCTGGATCCTTTGTAATAGATGGAATTAAAAAACAAAAAAAGTGCTGCAACACTCCTTAACTTTAAGACAGATAAAATGGATAAAATGGAGTTTCACTACCGTAACTCAAGACAGAAAACAATGCTGGAAATAAACAATGAATGTGGAACTCCACAATACTATTTTTAGGAAATCATTTCTTAAGAGGATATTCACAATTGAAAAGCTCTGTTCCCAAAACCAAGAACTCTAGTATCCCTTAGAAGACAGAAAAGGATCATATTTTGTTGACGTTTCTTAGTTTAAAGCACAGCATTTCCTCTGCACCGCACTGTCTGAAATTTCTAAAATGCAGTGTTTGCAATATCTGGATGCTATTAACTTAAGCAAAAGATGGTAGAATAAAGCTAGCATCTGAAGCTTAAGATAAACCAAATTATATAGCTAAAGGCCACTTTAACTTAGATTTATTGAGGTTGGCTCTTAAAAACACCCTAAATTTAGTCTGAAACAAGGTACAGTTATTTATTCTCCCTCAGACTTCGCTATTCGAAATTCGGGTATCTCATGGTCACTTATTCAACTTCAAAAAGTTAATCTGACAGATACCTGTATTGTTCCATTTACAGTACTACGAGTACAGCTGCAATCTATTTTAACTACAACTTGTACCTTACTCCTTCCTTGAATGTAAAGACCAGTGATCACTGCCAGCTCATTTATTTTAGGGATGAGGAATGAAAGCAGCAATTATTATCAAGGGGACTTTTCAGGCGGCTTAAGTGAACTGATTCCTATTACTTACATACAAGTCACCTTCAGCAATGAGTTTTGGATTGTTTTAGTTTATAGCTGAATTAGTTCTGGGTATAAACAAATAAGAAAGCGTACTTTCAGTATAAACAGAAGCTTGATAATATTGCATAACTGTAACATAACAGACAGCATTCATTCTTTCATTTCTCAGCATATAAAGCTAGACAAATACCTGTTTAACAAGCACTCTCCTGTGTTCTTCTGATAAAAAACAGGAATCGGAACACCCCAACACCTCTGTCGTGATATACACCAAAACGTCCTTCTGTCCAGCATTTCAAGCATTCTGTTCAGTGCAGATGTAGGAATAACTTTCACTTTTTTCAGCACTTCCTATAAAGTACACAGTGAATTGTTGAACAGGCTTCAGCATTCAGACAAACACTGCTTCTGCTACCAGTGAAAAATGGTGCAGGTCTACACTCACACTCCCAGTACTGAATAACGTGCTCTTGAGCATCTGCCTAATTTAATTAATTTACTTGGCCATGTGCTGCTCTTAAATAACACACTCAAAATGCCATTTCCGATTCTCTAGCACATGCACCCTAAAGTAAGCTAAAAATGGCACTAGCATCACTATCTAGAGTTAAATAGCTCATTGTGTCTTGTGCTGTTGTCTGGTTTGATACCACATCTTGATTCATGCTGCCTGAATTAGAAAGTGGGCTACCATTCACCAATAATCCCACCACATAACCATCACATTTTCCTTCATTCTAGATAAAGATGAATATGGAATAAACACTCCATGCCCTAATTAGAATGAAATCATTGTTATCCAAGGCTGCCTAAAGGTGCTGGTCTGAGTTTTCTGTATGTTTGTACATGATTCCAAAGAGCACTGTACATGAGAAACTTGTTTTAAAATAGGATGCTGGCAAAATTAACAGTAGAGCAAACAAAGATGTCTACGTTCAAGGCTACCATAACAACAAAGAAAATTCTAATAGTGATAAAATTGTCTCTTCTGATCTAATCACTTAAAACATCATATTTTTAAAAATATTTGGGGAAAAAATTTAGTAGCTCTAAGAAACTTGGACATCTCTTGTAAATACAATGAACAAAAGCCAGTCAGTCAGTGTATTTTTTTTATATCAATATTTACCCAATATTGACAAAACCCAACAATGTTAGTTATAAAGTTTTAGTTATTTGTAGAAGTTATTAACATTTGTAAAGCCTAGAGAAGAACATATTCTGGAGTTAGATGGCTACATCAAGACTGTTCAGTGATTCCAAATGGCATCAGCTGTCTTTGAAAGTCCCATAATAAAGCAAAATTATCTACCTGTGCTGTAGCCTTCACATTCGCTGTGTTAACAAACCACTGTTTGCTGGCACGAATAATGATTGGCTTTTTTGTCCTCCAGTCATACGGATAACTGTGCACATATTTCTCCTCTTTTAATAAACTCCCAGCTGCCTGAAGCATCTGAATGACTGAGAGAAAAGACGAGGCAAGATGAAAATCTAGTCTGAACAAACTGCTACTTTTAACCTCAATTTGTTCCTTTCTGTGATTAACACGGAGTAAGAGATGCCTATACCTTACCCATATTCAAAATGTGTTCAGCTTAAATGAACTCTCCTAATATAACCAATAGAATGTAAGTGATAAAGTTACAAATGGCTAAATAGCAAATACTCACCCGTTTCATTCCCTTCTTCAAGGACATTCTTGTTTTGAAGTTTTGGACCTGCAGCTTCTGTAAAAAACCCACCTTCATCCACAAGGGAATCCTTAAAATAAATATTTCAATCATATTAGTAAAACGAATGTGGCGACGAATTACCTTCTTGGTATTCAAAGAGCAAGTTACATGTTCTGTTGGGTAGCTACCATTCTGACAAACAGCAAAGTGTGTTCTATTTAAGTACACTTCAGATTTAGTGAACCTCAATTTTAATAATCTACAAGGTAAGTGAATTTTATATAATCACAAGAAATGAGAACCACTACATTTGCAGATACATCCCAACTGTCTTACATCAACTCATTGGTTAGTGAGTCATCCCAATGACTTTACAAATCAAGAGTAAAAGAACAAACAAACAACTCACAAGGAAAATCCCCACCCTCCAAGAAACCAACAAGAAACACAAGTACAATCAGCTTTTGGAACATCTCAAGTCACCTCCTAAGAGGTAAAAGAGAAGAAGAATACCCTGTTATCTTTATTTCCATCAAACACAAACTGATCATGTATAATTGACCTGTATTTATGCATGAGTTTAAAACAAGTTTTACTGAAAAAGAACAGTAATAAGGACCTACATAACTGGTGATATATCCATCTGCCAGATGCAGGTTTAAAAGCCAATTCCAAGTACTGAGAGACAATACCTGACACCTATTGTCTGTGTTACCTTTAAAAAAAACCCCAACAACGCCTTCCCGCAAACCCCAACAAAATACAGAGAAATCTGACTCTAGTCTACCACTTCCCTATAAGCTTTAATTAGCAGATGGATGAAAAACTTCATCCGTTATTTTGATACATGCTTTAATGTTACTCCTGCACGACATTACTGATACTCATGCTTACCTGAATGCTTCAAAACATTTTCAAGTTCTATGCACAAGTTAAAACAATTAATTCAGTGGCATATGATCAAACAGTTGCAGGAAATCATGAGCAACAGCTGAAAGAAAAAAAAAATAAAGTACCGTGGAGAGCTGATGGTGGGAAGCCACACTATAGTCTTCCATGCCGTGAGCTGGTGCTGTATGAACTAATCCTGTTCCTTTTGTCATTGTCACATGATTTGCAGGTAACAGAGGAGAGACTCTGCCAGGAATTGTGGGATGAGCACAAGAACCATCTGCCAAATCTACACCTGGAGGTGTGAAATAAAAAAAAAAATAGAGAAACAATTCATGGATTCAACTTCACTTACCAGAGAGCAAAAATTATAGAACCACAGAATCACTAGGTTAGACAAAATCCACAGTATCATCGAGTCCTACCACTCCTATCAAACACTAAACCATGACCCTCAGGACCTCATCCACATGTTTTTTTAACACCTCCGAGCATGGTGACTCAACCACCTCCCTAGGTAGCCTGTTCCAGTGCCCAATCACCCTTTCTATGAAAAATTTTTTTTTTATGTCCAGCCTGAACCTCACCTGGAGGAGCTTGAGGTCATTCCCTCTTGTCCTGTCCCCTGTCACCTGGGAGAAGAAGCCAGCTCCCTCCTCTCTACAATCTCCTTTCAGGTAGTTGTACAAAGCAGTAGTGTCTTCCAGGTTGAACAACCCCAGTTCCCTCAGCTGCTTCTCGTAAGACTTGTTCTCCGGCCCCTTCACCAGCTTTGTTGCTCTTCTCTGGACTCACTCCAGAGCCTCAACAACCTTCTTGTGGTGAAGGGCCCAGAACTGAACACAGAATTCACCCAGTACTTGGCCTTGTTAAACCTCATGCCATTGGACTCAGCCCGTGGATCCAGCCTGTTAAGATCCCTTTGCAGAGTCTCCCTACCCTCCAGCAGATCAACACTTCCACCCAGTTTAGTGTCAGCTGCAAACTTGCTAAGGGTACACTCAATGCCTTCATCCAGGTCATTGATAAAGACATTGAACAGGGCTGGACCCAGCACTGAGCCCTGGGGAACACCACTTGTCACTTGTCCTCCAGCTGGACTTAAAGCCATCTACCACCACTGTCTGTGCCCAGCCATCCAACCGGTTTTCCACCCAAGAGAGTGTGCGCCTGTCCAGTCCAGAGGCTGACAGTTTCCATAGCAGAATGCTGTGAGAAACTGTGTCAAAGGCTTTACTAAAGTCCAGGAAGACCACATCCACAGCATTTCCCTCATCCAGCAGCCGAGTGACTTTGTCATAGAAGGTGATCAGGTTAGTTTGGGAAGACCTCCCTTTCACAAACCTATGTCGGCTGGGCCTGATCACCTGGTTCTCTTGCAAGTGCTTCATAATAGCACTCAAGATCACCTGTTCCATGACTTTCCCTGGCACTGAGGTCAGACTGACTGGCCTGTAGTTCCCTGGATCCTCCCTGCGACCCTTCTTGTAGATGGGCACTACATCAGCCAGCCTCCAGTCCAGTGGAATCTCCCCAGTCTTAGAATCATAGAATCACCAGGCTGGAAGAGACCTGTCGGATCATCGATCACTGGTGAGGCCGCTCCTTGAATATTGTGTCCAGTTCTGGGTCCCTCACCACAAGAAGGATGTTGAGGCTCTGGTGCGAGTCCAGAGAAGAACAACAAAGCTGGTGAAGGGGCTGGAGAACAGGCCTTATGAGGAGCAGCTGAGAGAGCTGGGGTTGTTTAGTCTAGAGAAGAGGAGGTTGAGAAGAGACTTCATTACTCTCTACAAGTATCTGAAAGGAGGTTGTGGAGAGGAGGGAGCTGGCCTCTTCTCCCAAGTGACAGGGGACAGGACAAGAGGGAACGGCCTCAAGCTCTGTCAGGGGAGATTTAGGCTAGAGATTAGGAGGAAGTTTTTCACACAGAGGGTCATTGGGCATTGCAATAGGCTGCCCATGGAGGTGGTTGATTCACCTTCTCTGGAGGTGTTTAAGGCACGGGTAGATGAGGTTCTGAGGGACATCGTTTAGTGTTTGATAGGAATGGTTGGACTCAATGATCCGATGGGTCTCTTCCAACCTGGTTGTTCTATGATTCTATGATTCCATCTACAGATACTCCACGTAGACCCATTTCTTGTGGGGCACCATGTCAGTGCTCTGGAAATTGATCTCTATAATGATTTTGTAGGCTAAAAACTCTGAATTAGGGATTCCTAGTTCCCCTGCCAAGTACTAATATTATGATGAACAATTCATTTAAATTTTCTATATTACATAGAAATAAAGAGTACAGAAGAACTAATGCTAAAGCTAGTGACAACTTAAAAGTTAAAAAAAACACGCTGAAGAAGTAGAAGAGGCTTTCTGAAAGTCAAGAATCACAGCGTTTAAAGAATTCTCCATAAGGCAAAATGGATTTTGTTGAATACTTCCTTCTTAGCAGTAACATGCTTAGGAACTGCTATCAGACAGTTAGGTACACAAGTACAGAAATGTAACAAATAATTGCTGAATATAGGGGAATATAAAAAGAATGGGTTCTAACATTAAATTTACTTTCAAGAAGGCCTAGCTTTACTGTTGCATGTCATCTGCAAGTCATGTGATTCAAGAAGGTGGAACTTGGTAAAATTACCTGGAGGTGTTTTGACATTAAGTAAAACCAAAATTATTAAGCAGAGGAATGAGTAATTTTTGCCCCCCTCTGGAAAAGAAAGCATGGAAAGACATCAAAAATACTTTAAAAGTCATAGAAACCACCATTCTCACCTCCTGTAGATATCAGTATTTATATCATTATTTCTAGCACTAAATACCCAATAAAGGCAAATGAATAAGGTTCACAGATGACACATGAAAGTCCAACTCACAAACTGAATCAGAAGCCTCTCTATTAAGAAATACCTCTATGCAGTTTGTTAGGATGCAAACTTAACCACTTTATCTGTGCAGACAGCAGTTGCCTATGTTACCTCAATATTTTTCGTGGTTATGGTGAAGTCTTAAGACACCTCTTAATGAAAAACTTGAAGTTACATGACAATGGCCAAAGAACTTCTACTACACTAGGCAATCTCTAGAGCTTTCACAGAACTTTGCAATCAGGCAGTCAGAAAGCACACTTAGCACCTTGTTCTCAGCAGCAATGTATGAAAGAAACTCCATTCAGCGTAATAAAGATTTTGACACTGAACAGACTTCCATTCCGTTTTTCAAGTGTGAATCTACTTTTTAAGAAGTAGCTAGAAATCTGTGGATCAACATTTGAGCTACAATACACCAATACTAAATCTGGCAACTACTCTTCTTCATATTATTTTAGCAAAGCATGTTCTCAAAATATAAACGTAATAATACACCAGAACTGAAGTAGTTTTCAGAATCCTACAAGCAGATTTCTAAGCAAGTTAAGATTAACAATACTAAAACCTACCTTTACATGTTGACACAACCTCAAACTGTGTGTCCAAGATAGCAGCTGTAGATTCAACTCTATCTGCAGCTAGAATGAAGTGTTCACCAGTAGCTGTACATTTTACAATTGAGTATCTACAATGCAAGTACATATTTGTAATACTAAATAATTACAAACACTATAAAGGTATAGAGCATTTAAACAATTTATCTCTAAAAGACAGCAAAATATGTTTTAAGATCTACACGTCCAGCTCACTATTAAAGCTCAAAAGAAATTCAAGATAACCTATCGTCAGTAAGAAATACCTTCAAAACATAAAAGCAGAAGCAGAAATTAATATATTGAGATAGAACAAAGCTTACAATTGTACCACTTAAAAAACTAAAACCACAAAACCCAAACCAAAATACAAAAAAATGCCTTAAATAAAATGTAATAGTCCATAAAGTTTTAAATTTGCTGAAATATATCAATAAGGACGGATGCAGATCACTGAACCAAGTTAAAGACACATACGCTGAATCTGGCATGTAACAAACTGCTTGATTGGCTGGCACAGTCCAAGGCTGCGTGGTCCAGACTAGCACACTAGCAGGGGATGATCCATCTACAGATGTAAATTAGAAGTACTTTACTTACAAATATAACAAAACCAAAAGCTACCAGCCTTAAAATCTATACAGAAGTCATACCTATCACAGAAGCCAGCTTAGGTGGTGTCTTTATGATGGGAAATTTCAAATACACAGAACGACTGACATGCTGCTCATTGTATTCAAGCTCTGCTTCAGCCAAGGCTGTTCTGCGCAGATATCAAACACAAGTTAACACACTTGAATGTGAAAAGCTATTGATACTCTCACTAAAATTTTGAGGACAAAAGAGTAAGTTGTTTCTTACTTTGCTGAAGGAGACCAGAACACAGGTTTATAGTCCTGATAAATGAAACCCTGAAAAAGAAAGGGAGGGAACAAAAAGTTAGGAGAATCTAAAGTCACAACAAAACCAAACCCACTATAACATAAGGTCAACATACCTTATCATACATTTTGTAGAAGACTCTCAGCTGGTTCGCTTCATACTTTGGATCAAATGTATGGTAGCAGTTAGCCCAATCTGCCATGATACCCCAACGAATGAAGGCGGATTTCTGTTTCTCAATTGCTCTTTCTGCAAATTCCCTGGCTGAAGGGAATAGTTCCATTAAGCATATGATTTAGTCCACTAGGATCAATATAATACTGTTTAAAATACATTATCAATGATTTTTAGGAAGACCTGAGCTGAACATATTTAAACTATACAATAATTACTGATAGGTATTAACAAGATTATTATGGCTTAAAAAAATTATATTTCAGAGAAGTAACTACCTAAGGTAACTGCAAAGAGTAAAAAGATCCAGGAATGGTACTTTTTGACTAGGGCAGGAAGAGGGGGGAAAATAAGTATATTTAGTTACAAAGGATAATTTTTCTAAATGCATTCTCAAATAACCTAAGAGTGAAAACCAGCTCTGAAAAGTTTGGATCAGCCTCAACAAAGTAACACGCGTCTGAAAATAAGTTATCCCATTTCATTAGTGCAGTTGCAAGTTAAACCAAATAGCTACAAATAGCTTTGCAGCTGAATGTTGATGTCTTTCAATACACAAGGTATATGAAATTATTTCCTCAAAACAGTTTCTATACAATCCAGACTAACTTTATCTGAAAGGATCTCCCCTGCAGTTTTGAAGTATTGTTAGAAACAATCAACAAATACAATCTGCCTTATAATACTGAGCCAAGCCTGACTTTACCATACATTAACTCCTAATCAAATTAAGTCTTTAAAAACTAAAAGGATGATCTTAAAAAACACTTTTGTGACACTACACAGTTAAATAAAGCAGAAACTCAAACCCTCTGCCTTCCTCCTGTTTTTTTTAAAACCCATAGTCAGTGCCATGCCTGTTCATTACAGCAACAAACTAAGCCCATTTTCAATTATCCCATGTCATAAGATTACGTTGTACTCAATCTGCTTAGCAAAGAAAATATCACAGATAGCTAATAGAAAATCCACAATAAAGTATAAAAGGTATATAAGAAATATAAAATAAAAAATGAGTAGGATGTACAAATACTTGGGCCAAAGTTTTCTGTAAAGATATTACAAACAGTAATTTACCTCTCTGTCGAATTTCCATTGGTGAAAGATTTTCAGTTCCTTTGACTTCTGACAATGCCTTCAACTCAATTGGCAACCCATGACAATCCCATCCTGGCACATAATGTACTTTATAACCTCTCATCATGTGGAAACGATTAGCGATGTCTTTCAAAATCTGAAAAGACACAAGGGTCAGTTATCACTCTAGCTCCCCCATGTGGAATAGCAACATTATTCATTAATGTCCTCCTATTATAAAGGACAAACAAATATAAAAGGTTGCATTGTGAATTTACACTTAAGACCATATGCTTGTGATCTTACTTGCTCATTATTTTGTATTTTGGCAGGACCTCATAGGACCTCTGATCAAAGGAATTCACATTCAGTATAACTGACAGATATAATTCATAAACTTGCAAGACTTGAAGCAAACAAATCCTACTTGCCCATATTTTTAAAACACAGATCTGGATTTACAGTGTTGGCCTAGAGTATACTGTTGCTTTTTTAAATAAATGATCATCTAACAAAACTTGTCATTTTCAGATGTCCAAGCTTTAGTACTAGTAATGTAAGAAGTAATGTAACTGACCTTAGAGTCTTCCCTGCTTTGTAGCATGTGTAACACTATCATTCTCAGAACTGAATCTAAACACATCCAAGTGTGTGTAGGAGTACTATTTAAAGGTGAAATGTATGCTTTAAAAGCCATCAACATTTAGTTATTGTATTTCCATGCAAGATACCCACATAAAATAAAACAAATGCAATACAACAAACTCAGAAAATATTCAAAGGAAAGAAAAGAATAAGACACAACTCAACCACGCATGACAATAGCATCTTTACATGCTTATCTGGAAACATATATCGACTGACATATGTATGTCTGGCGAGTTCGGTAAGCTGTGCATTTAATATTGCTTAGGAATGAATTACAGGTTGGGCTTTTTCTAAAAAACCCACTTTTTACTGACACTTGGTTTCATAAATGAATGCTCAGCATATAGGTCCCATATACCACTATAGGGTATTTATATCACAGTATGGTATCCATGTCACCATGGCACCGTTTGGTATGTACGTAGCCACAACATTTGCTTTTTAAGTCCCATTTACTAAAATGCCAAACACTTTGAAGTATTGTTGATTTAAACAGGAATGGAGAACACCCAGCACATCATGGCAAGTACTTATCACTTCAAAACAGTTAACTGTATGAATGAGTAAATACTTACTTTATTTAATGCATGGCCAACATGAGGGTCTCCATTGGCATAAGGTGGTCCATCATGAAGACAAAATTCCTGCTTTGTTTTCCTTTGCCTTTGCCATGAATAGAGGTCCAAAAAACCACATTTCTGTAGAGACAACAAGAAAACACTTAAATCATCACAAAGCCTTCTACTTCCAAAATGTATGGATTTTGGCTTCATAATGAACAATGTATTGGAAATAAACAAGCAAGCACAAAGCACTAACTTTCCTGACTCTATATGAAAAGGTGTTAGTACTTTATTAAAAGCCCCATAACTACCACAATAGTAAGGCTAACATTATTATCCTGACTCTCTGCTATCAGAAGGGTTGTTACTCTCGCTCCAGAGAGAACACGGACAAACTTGAGAAAGCCCAGGCTGCAAGTAAGCCAACACTCAAAAACCCTAAGCCGTTACCCTTCCTCCCGCTGATGCTGAAAATGCCAGCAAATAAAACCAGCTAATAATAGCTTTGGAATTTTAGAAAGTGAGCACCCTTTCTTAGGGCTAAACAAGAGGAAGTGATCTCAATAAATCGTGCCCACTGAGACAAGAGCTGGGACAGAATGCGCTTCCCAATTACATGCATACAAGTACATTTCCCCAGAAATCTTATGCATATTCTATTACTTCACAAGGATTCACTTCAGTGTTATTATTAACTCCACAACAGTCACAACTCTTTGTAATTCAGACCTTTGGCTCCAGCTCTGCCTGACCTTGCCTTTGAGATGGAAAAAGGCTGCAAACAGAGGTGATTGCAGAAGAAAGTACATTTGTTGAGCATAGAACACACTGTACACAATGTGTCATCATTTTCAAAGAGTGAACCGTGTCTGGAAAAACACCGTTTTAAAGAAAACATGCTCTCTGAGGGACCTTCTGTCTAACTTTCGAATAACACAATTGCTTATAGGAAACAACTCTCCTTTCACTTAAAACATTGCACTTTGTGTAGCAATGACTACTCTTCACAGAATCACCGAACAACCAGGTTGGAAGGGACCCATCGGATCTTCTAGTCCAACCATTCCTATCTAACACTAAACCAAGTCCCTCAATACCTCATCCACCCGTGCCTGAAACACCTCCAGGGAAGGTGAATAAGGCACGGGTAGATGAGGTATTGAGGGACTTGTCTCCCCACGGCTAAGTCCGGGCTGGCCGGGCACCTGCGACAGCCTGGACTGATAAGTAAGCCCCGGCACCTGGCCGGCCCGCAGCTACCGTCCCCACCGTCCCGACCGGGGCCGCCACCTGCTGCGTCTCCAGCTCGGTCTCGGGCTGCAGCCGCCCCGGCAGAAGCGCTGGGAAGCGGCTGCGCGGCAGAAGCACCGTGTCCCGGTACTGGGGGTCCTGCGGGCTGCTGGCCTCCGATGCGGCTCGCGCCCACAACCCGCCCCGCGCTCCGGCCCCAGCTCGGGACAGCGGCGACGCCCGACATGCCCAAAACATCCTCGTGGGTTCTTCCGCTTCCGCCTGCGCCGTGGGAAGCGCCGCGGCGGCGACGGGGCGCGGCGAGGGACATAACACGCAGCAATGCGTTTTCCGCCCCGCTGAGGAGGGGGGT